>PVJH01002953.1:0-154170 GCA_004026705.1 Nesogale talazaci
AAACTAAGAATAACTGAGTCTTACTTTTAATTGTTTTATGTATAAGAATTAAGTGACAAAGGGAACTTTGTCATATCAAAGAGCATGCTTTCACTGTATATTTATGCTTATATAAAATTCATAGGTCACACCACATTTCAAAATGAACCTAATCTTGTAACTAACTCTATAATTGCTCAAATCAATGTATTTGATTTGCTTCCCAGTGCCCACTAAGCTCATAAAAATGGTGAAGTCACGACCAAAATTCTTTGAAAGAATCCCCCCCAAATTCAAATATTCCATTATTCCTTCCATAGACATTTATCATGCTAACCAAACCAAAAACCTACAACTGTTGTCATCAGCTGATTGATTATGAGTCATAGCGACCATGTATTAACCCTGGAGGGCAGAGTACAGTTGACTCATGGGAGATAGCTAAATCTGTCATTTTTGTGGTAGCAGTCAGCCAGCACCACTTCTTTTCTGTAGAGCAGCTTGTGAGTTCAAACTACCAGCCTTTTGGTTAGCAGACAAGGGCTATTTCTTTAAGAACTGCCACACTTAAATGTTGGGGTGCAGTGGTAAACTATCATTTTCCTGTTGTCATGGAGCTCGTATTCTTGATATTTTTTTTAAGAGAGGAGGGAAGAGAAAAGAAAGTCTCTTTTTACCAAAGAGGTATATGTTATGTGGGGGAAGATTCTTTTGCTACAAGCACCTACTGGGGAAAATCTTATTTTTATAAAAATATGTAAAGGTATTAGTTGCCTCTGAGAAACAAAAGTTGTCGGAATAAGTTAGCATGAGACAAGCCCTCTACAGCTGGTCCCTACCTTCGTGGAGTGTGTCATCGAGTAGAAAATAACATCCATGGTCAGTTAAAGTCAGTAAGGCTTGAAAGCAAAAGTCCAGGACTTGGTTTATAATCCTGCACTGTTACTGTGACATGGACTAATCCGTGAAACCTTTGTCCTTAAGCTTTTAGATGCCTAAAGTAAGATTAATAAGTCCTGCTTTACCTTCTCTCAAAGGATCATTTTAGGAAAGAAATGAAATCATAGAGATATGGAAGGAAATGCAAAGTATTATAGTGAATGTAGAGTTTTATATTATTATTTATATAAATAAATTAGAAATTAATGTTTCACATTGATTTGGTTTTGAGCATACAATGAAGTTTGCTTGTTTGTTTTTTTATAAAATATGTATATTTTATAATTAATTTCCTAACTTTAAAACTTTGTAGGGATTGATGAACCATTGCACATCAAGAGGAGGAAAGTAATAAAGCCAGGTTTCATACATAGTCCATGGAAAAGTGCTTACATTAGACAGCACAGAATTGATACCAACTGGAGACGAGGAGAGCTCAAATCTCCCAAGGTAACTTGTCTAAAATAACGCAAAGCCAACAACAGCCATTGAGCTTGTTGGTGTTGACTCATAGCTTCCCTATAGGACAGGGTAGAGCTGCCCCCGTGGGTTTTCTGAAACTGTAACTTTTTATGGGAATAGAAAGCCTTTCTCCTGAAAAAGAGGAGGTTGGTTTCAAACTGCCGACCTTCTGGTTAGTCATCCGACATGTAACTACTACGCCACCAGTGTCCCCACATGTATATTCATGATGTTTGCACCAACTGTACTGTTTGACTTCATGGCAAGCAGTATGAGGTGACACCTACCTCCTAAAAAAAAAAAAAAAGAAAGAAAGCTATGTATTTTTAAAGTAACTTTTTAAATGATATAGTCCTCTGTATTTAATTCATCTAATGGGAAAATGAATTGCCTTTGAATAAAATACTTGTTTAATTTCAAGTCTTACCACATCGGAATGAAAAGCTCTTGGAGTACTGTTAAATTTTATTGAATGCATTCTATCTAATGTGTTGTTGTGACTGCCCACAGTCTGCCTACATTTTTGTTTTCTTGGTTTTATGTTGATAAATTTAAGCAATAAAACAAACCCACTGCCTTCAAGGCAATTCCAACTCAGAGTGACTCTATTTGTATAGGGTTCCCAAGACCAGAAGTCTTTATGGGAGCAGGTAGCTTGAACCGCTAATTTTGTAGTTGACAGTCTAGCACTTAACTAATATCTCGCTACTTGGGACATTTCAAGTATATAAAAAGTAAAATATGCTTGAAATACTTAGATTTTTACCATGAAAAAAATGGAAATATGGTTGTATATATTATGATTGAAAAGATTTTAAGTTGTAATTGTCACTCTTGCACTTTGATTACTATATGTTTTTATTTGTTTTAGATGGCAGAAATAAGGTGGCATATTCTTTTGTTTCTTTAAAATATTTAAAAATTTGTGTCTGAATCATCCTGTGAGGGCAGGACTTGGTAAAAAATATTAATAGTTTATGTTTCAAAAGTACGTAATAGATAGAATATGTAAACAATTAAAGGTTTAACACTTGTCAGCTAGAAAGTGATGCTTCGTATTTCATATAAATTTTATTTCTAGATGTAACTAATAGATTATCCCTGTTTATGACTTCATTTTTCTTTTTGGTAATATTTAAGAAAACACATCATAGCATGTTTCTGATATGTCTGTCTTGTAGGTGTTGAAAGGACACGATGATCACGTGATCACATGCCTACAGTTCTGTGGTAACCGAATAGTTAGTGGTTCTGATGACAACACTTTAAAAGTTTGGTCAGCAGTTACAGGAAAAGTAAGCTTATTTCATCATTTTGTATCTAATTTTCAAGGGCCAACCAATGAGAAGATAATAAGGATTCGTGCTTTACTCTACTTTTATAACAAATACTAGAGGCTAGAGCCCTTCTATTCAGCCATTTCCCACAGTTAATGAAGTCAGTCACCTCAGCATGAAGATGATTGGATGGCATTTTTCTTCTTAATTTGCACAGTTTATCTTTCTTTGTGACTCAGCTGTTGGAAGATTTAGAGGTGTGCTTTGCTGTTTTGTCCATAGCTTAACACTTTGCAGACAGATCCCAAGTTTTTCTGGTCTTTAATGTGTTAGCTTGCAGATGGGTTTTGGATCTCCACTACTTCCCCACTCCTTCACGTTAATTTGGTTGCTTGATTTTTAACTTCTTGATTTTAAAATATCTTTAATGTGTTAATATGTCCCAACTTCTATTAACCATTTGATATTTTTCATTATATATTGATCTTTTCCAAAAGCCTGTTTGAGAAATACTTGTGTGTGTATGTTTTGAGTAAGCTGTTATGTTGCTAAACTGTCTATAGTTCAGTGGTTAAATTATGTTAATTTAGATGGATTACCAGCCCTGTAAGATGGAAGTTATGTGGACTATACATTTAAACAGAAACTTAAAAGAAAAAGGCAATCCAAGCTATAAGCTTGACTGCATACAAGATTATACCCTTGTAATTAGCATAAGGATACTTGTTTCTATCTGTCCAGTGCAGAATATCTTGCCGAGTTAAGCATGTGACTCCCACCACCACTACCACCCTCCCCAAAAGAAGTAATTGAAATAAATGTGCGGGAGCAAAAATCCTTGTTTTGGTTTTTTAAGTCTTTAGCGTTTTGCTTCTTGGGCAAGATCTTCTGAATATTATAAGTCGGATGTGAAAAATATGAAAGCAGCTCCATATTTTCATGGTGTAATATTAGTTTTGGATTTACTTTAGGGGTTTGCTGTCTGTCTTTACTTGTCTCAAAGTTGCTTGGCTGCCTCCTAACTACTGCCTTGGGGCAAATTCAGTTGAAATGTGGTCTGTAGCCACACCCAACTCTGTTGGCATTCTTTCACTGAGTCTATTTCCATGGAAGAAACAAGCTGCAATTTTAGTACTCTTTCATCCTACCCGGCTGGAGCTGTCATGCTTTAATGAGAACTGTGCCTTGTACATACGCATTCCTCTGATATTGTGTGTTTGTGTGTGTGTAAATAAGTGTTTTATAAAGCAAAAACAGTGTTATGTTGCTGTGCAAAATTATTTTCTGTTGTGCCATGCAATCAAATTGAGTAATTAACTTTACTTCAAACTTTTAATGGCCTATTTCAATGCTATTTAAATTGCTTTCCATTCTACCCCAAAGCAATCATCTTTAACTTTTTTCAGTGTCTGAGGACATTAGTGGGACACACAGGTGGAGTGTGGTCATCACAGATGAGAGACAATATCATCATTAGTGGATCTACGGATAGGACTCTCAAGGTGTGGAATGCAGAGACTGGGGAATGTATACACACCTTATATGGACATACTTCTACTGTACGTTGTATGCATCTTCATGAAAAAAGGTAAGGGAAGGTACCCTCATGTTTGAGAATTCTGCCTCTTGCCTGGTGAATTGGGGACTTTGTAGAGTGCGGATTGTATAATTTTTATTATCTCTAATAGAGAGGTAGAGATACTATGATTTTAAACTGGACTTTATTAAGTCCCAGATGTTTCTGTGTGAGGAAAACAGAGCACTGACTTAAAATTGGGGGTTTTCATTAAATTTCCATCCCATTTGTTAGTGGTGGCATCTCCTTCTTCATTTTGAATGACACCTTGTTCTACATCTTCATTTGCTCATCATCTTCGCACAAAGTAGTCAAAGTAGTCAAATTACTCTTAGGATAAACTCAGCCATTCAGTCCTCAAGCCTATCCGACTCTCATTATTTACCGCACCCCTGCCCCACTTTTACACAGCTTTGTGGGGAAGCCCCATGATTTTTTTTTTGGGGGGGGGCGGGCATCACTGCTCTCCGGTGGTGGGAGTTGGAGGCCCAGCCCACTCCTGGAATCGAACCTCTGTCCCAGTGGGCTGCAGTCCCACGCACAACCACTATGCCACCAGGGCTCAGCCCGCTCCATGATTTTTCCATTCCATTTTTCCACAAATTCTTTTAAGGCCCCTCACATGTCACAAAAGTTTGTTGGTTTTCATTTATTTTCTCATTTCTTGTTACCTGAACTATTGCTGAAGCGTTCCACTTTGGTTGCCTCACCTTTATGCAGCTTACAGAGAACCGTACTATCGTTACCATGGCATTATTCTCCCATTCTGCATTCTTGGGATGCCTTCTGTTGCCTGCCAATTTATGTATGATATCATCAATCCAATTTTCAAAATGATTTCTGCCAAACTGGACTGCGTGCCTGTACCTCCCACTCTCTTTGCCGTTTGTTTTTATCTCCTTCTGTAAAGTCCACCCACCATATATATTTGAGTAGAAGTCGAGTTTTTAAGCACATTTTTTTCTTTTTGGGGGGAGCATCACTGCCCTCTGGTGGTCATGGGAGCTACCCAGCGCTGCTCCTAAGAGCTGCTGCTGGATTTGAACCGCCAAGCCCGCGGGCCGCAGTCCCACACTCAACCACTTATGCCACCAGGACTCAGCCCCTTTTCAGCACATTTTTAATGCAGTTTTTGTGGTAAAATTAAATGCTTTGGTGGATAGATGGTATTTAAAATCCCTTTGATCTTCTTTTTTCAATTTTATTTGGGAGGGGGGCTCTTTCAGCTCTTACATAATCCAGATGTATATCCATTGTGTCAAACACGTCTGTTGTCGTCATCTTGCAAACATTTTCTTTCCACTTGAGTCCTTGGTATCAGCTCCTCATTTTTTCCCTCTCCCACCTCCTTTCCCCATGTCCCCTTGGTAATTTATAAATTATTGTTACTGTTTTTCATGTCTTACACCAACAGCTTTCTCCTTTCACCCACTTTTCTGCTGTCCATCTCAGGGAGCATATATCAATTATTGTGATAGGTTTCCCCCTTTCCACACACCCCCCATTTCCCTCTTCCTCCACACACCCCCCATTTCCCTTCCCCTCCTAGTATTGCTGTTCCCCTTATTGGTCCTGAGGGTTTTATCAGTTCTGGATTCCCTGTGTTTCATGCTCTTATCTGTACCAGTGTATAGGTTCTGGTCTAGACAGATTTGTAAGATAGAACTGGGACCCTGGTAGTGGGCAGGAGCAGGGGGAGGCGGGAAGCATTAAAGAACTAGAGGAAGGTTGTGTGTTTCTTGAGTGCTATGCTTGCACCCTGACTGGCTCATCTCTTCCTTCTGTGACCCTTCTGACAGGAGGTGCCCAGTTGACTACTGATGACTTTTGGTCTTTACTACTCTGCCCTCCCCCTCCTTCCTATCGATATGGTTGGTTTGTTTGGAGTCTTTGATACTGATACTTGATCCCATTGACACCTTGTGATCACACAGACTTTTCCATGTGAACTTTGTTGCTTTTTAGCTAGATGGAGGCTTGTTTATCTTCAAGCCTTTAAGATCCCAGATATATCTGTTGATAGCCAGGCACCATTTTGTCTCCAGCAATCTTGTCAGGGAAGGTGACCATCACAGAGTGCCATGTTAGCAGAACAAATTGTTCTTGCATCGAGGGAATACGTGAGTGGAGGCCCATTGTCCATCTGCTGCCGTAATATTTTATAAATAAATATACATACATAGATCTATATAAATGTATTTACATAAATACATGCTTGTATTTAGACCCCTATAACTGTCCTTTGCTCCCAGTTATTTCCTTTATTCGCCTTTACTTTCCTCCCATCCTACTCTCATGTTTGTCCTTAATTCAGGTTTTGGTAATTCCTCTCTGCTGTGTTGCCCTTGATCAAGCTCCCTCAAGCATCCTATACCCTCCTCACCCTCAATTTTAGACCATTTATTCTTCTCTTGTCCCTTCATTTGCTGGCACCCCCTTTCTTTTCCCCCACTTCCCCCTTCTCCCATGTCCCCCAAAGAACCATCCGTCCCATTGTTCTCTACTCCAGATTGTTCATCCCGCCTATCTTATCTAGATAGACATGCAGAGACAACAGTGCACACAAAAAAAAAGCAAAGCAAAACAACCAAAAAAAGAAGACAAAATAGATCGACAATAGCTAATGCAACAAGCCAAAAAAGTAAATTAAAAACCAATAGCAAAAACTGAAAAACCCCCAAACAGTTGCAGGTCTGTCCGTTGACCTTAAGAGTGTTTCCCGGGCTGAGCCCCGGTGGCGTAGTGGTTGTGCGCGGGACTGCGGCCCACTGGGACGGAGGTTCAATTCCAGCAGTGGGGCTGGGCCTCCTACTCCCACCACTGGAGAGCAGTGATGCCAAAAAAAAAAAAAGAGTGTTTCCCAGGCGAGTCTGCTGGGGTGCCATGCCCTGACCCCAAAGTCCACCTTTTACGTTTCTTGGGGACTTGGTTGCTTTGCTCCCCTTGCTGTTCAGCTGTACACCTTTAGTGTTTCACCCCAGTGCGGTGGGACAGGATCAGGCACTTCTCCCTCACCATGTCCTTAGTGCTATGTGTCAGTGAGGGATGTCGTGCCTTGTGGTGGGGTCGGCCCTGGGATCCTCTCTGTGCATTGGTTGTTCTGAGCTGGCCCCTCTGATCTTTCTAATGAAACATTTTCATGATACTCCCTATAAAAAATGTGATTTCTGCTTCATTTAAAGACCCCTTTCCCACACTCATCCAGATTCATATAGCACCTTAGGGCAGGGACTATGTGTTGCCCAAGTCTTTAATCCCTATAATATTGCTATGATGATTATTTGAACTGAGTATGCAAGCAGTCCCTGGATTTTGAGCATTTGAATTTGGGACAATGTATGTTTACCTTTTAAGCAGGACTTCACTCGAATTTCGAATCCGTTCTCTCTCAGCCAATGAAGTGAAACAGGAATACAGCTGAATTTTTATACTTTGGATTATTTGTTTCAGTAACCAAAAATGGACAAAATTGCAAGTCGAAGCTCAGGAATGGGCGACTTGGAAGAGGCAGGGTGAACCCTTTAAAGAGTCTGATGCGTGAGATTACATTATTGGCAAAACCGTGAAGAGCCAAACACATTCAAAGCAGGGTGGTTAGCCATCATCTGAGCAACTCTGTGTCCAGAATCCATTTTATATTTATATAAATTTGTCTTTGTTGTGAAATAATTGAACAAACTCATAGTCACAAACAGTTCTTTGTCATAATCACTTCCATTTGCTGAGTGTGGAGCTTCTTAATGACTGGAAGGGTTTCCAACCTTTTTCTTGCACTAAGGTAGGCAAAATAAGAAGCAAATATCCCTTTCCTGACTGTCCTACAAACTCCACTTAAAGACAGTTAGGAAAGGATCTTGTTCATAACTTGAGACTCTGCAAAAGGTCTTTGCAGTGAATTCACTGCAGTCGTTACTGTAAATTCTATCAGTAGCAATCTATTGTTGTTAGATGCCGTCAAGTCAGTTCCAACAGTGACACTATACACATGGATGAAACACTGTTCTGTCCTGTTACATCTTCCCAGTTGTTGCTGTGTTTGAGCCTGTTTTAAACCATTCGGAATTCTCTTGTTCCGTGTGAATCACTTTCTAGTAATCTGTGTATATAGGTTTTGCATGAGCAGTGAAAGTGTGGAATATCCCCATTTTTCCAAGGGAATTCTCGATGGTTCACACAGTTAGGTACCTTTGATTGGTCATGCCAATAAAACAGAAGCAAATATCTTTCAGAAATTTTTTCAGCAAAGATCTAATTGATAATGGTAGTAGCATCCTTCATTTCATATCTTCTTTTTGAATCTGACTTTAATATCTTTTCTAGTCAGCAAAGCTGCTGTCTTCCAAATTCGTAGTGTAGAAAAATGTGTTCCTCCAGCATTGCATTCATTAGTTAGGATTTCTTAATTGGTATTCCATCAATTCCTGGAGCCTGATTTTTTCACCAGCATATGCGCAGTACACAAATAAACTTGGATTTCTTCTTTCAGTGCCATTAGCCCTACAGTGCTTCAAGTTCTTGGTCATAGGCTTATTCCTCCCCAAATGGTTGTACATCTACAGTTTTTTCTAGTAGAGTGACTCCCGTATTCCTTCCTGTGCCACTCAGGATTTCACCTGTAGATTCCATCACTGTAGCAATTCAAAGCTCGACTTCTTCCCTCAGTTCTTTCATCTTGAGAAAGACCATGTGTGTTCTCCCCGTTTGGTTCCAGAACTTTGCTCCAACTGCCCTTCGTAATCTTCTCTTCAGCTCTTGTATAAGCATTTCTCCCCTCTTACGTTAGCTACTCTTCCTTCAAGAGAAAGGTTCAGAATCTTTCCTGGTATCCATCTTTGCCTTTTCTGTCTTTGCTATCTTTTCAGTGGCCTTTTTGCTCTCTTCATGTTATGATGCTCATAGGGTCGTCCCACAAGTCCTGGTCTTTAATCATGAGTGTTGAAGGCACCGTTTATTCTTGAGATGGCCTTCAAATTCCAGTAGCGTATACTCACAGTTGTTTTTTTACTTCTGAGGGCTTGCTTGAATTTTCTTCAGCTTCAGCCTGCACGTGCATATGAACAATTGTCATATGAACACAGTCAGCCTTGCTTGGGCTCCTGATACTGAGCTCCTTCACCAGCTCTGCTCACCCCTATCGTTGATTTCGTTCCTGTGTATTCTATCCAACGAGGTCTATGTGTATAGTCATTATTTATGTTGTTGAAAAAGGTATTTCCAATGAGTAAGTCACTAATTTTGTGAAATTCTGTCTTGTGATTTCCTGCATGATTTATTTTCATCATAGCCGTATTTTTTATCTACCAGTCTTTTTGTTTCTCACATTTGTACGTCAATCACCAGTAATTATCAATTCATCTAGAGTGCATGCTAAATCAATTTCAACCTCTAGATGTTGGGTCACAAGCTTCTTCTTTAGCATTAATAGTTGATGCATAGATTTGGATAATACTAGCTGATTCCTTATAGTTATGTGAATATTATCTATAATCTGTATTATCTATAAAATAACTGCACTGGCAGCTGTGCAGTTCAAGATAGGCCTTGAAATATTCTTTCTGACAATGACTATGAAGCCTTTCTTTCGTTTGTCATTCTTAAATAGTAGACCATATGTCGCCCAATTAATTAATGGCCACAACCATTTCAGCTCACTAGTACCTTGGATAGCAATCTTCAACGATTCCATTTTGTTTTTGACAACTTCCAGTTTTTCTAGATGAATACTTGGTACATCCCATGTTTCAATTATTAGTGGACATTTGTTGCTATCTCCTTTAACTGTGAGCTGTGCCATCGGCAAAGGAAGGACTAGAAAGCTCTCCTCTCTCCACACCAAGGCAGCCTGCTTGGAGGAGACCGCTGTTGCCCATTTTGTCTTTTGACTGCCTTCTAGCCCGAGGAGCTTGTCTTCCAGCTCTTTATCAGACAGTGGTCCACTGCTAGTCACAAGAGTTTCACTGCCTGGGGTTTTTTCAGTAGTAGATTCTTAGCTCTTTCTTCCTAGTCTTAGTTCAGAACCTCCCCTAGAGTTTTCTTCATTATGAATCATTAAATAGAGTTCACAGCAGGCTCTATAGATATGTGTAAAAGTAATTGGAATCTGCTCTGACTACCGCTCTGCTGTGAAAGTGTGGGGGATATCATGAGCACTTGCATTTCACATTCCATTATGGTCTGATGTAAATCTCTTTCCATGCTTCAGTTTTCTGCTCTTTCAAATATAGGAACAATAGCTTTTCTTTATCTTTGAGGAATGACGTAAAGATACCTGTGTCTTCTGTTATACTTAGTAATCCAGAGATGATCACCGTATTCTAATTGCTCTGGTCTTTCAACAAGTAAAAACATCACAATAGTGTGCAAAACTTTTAAGGCATTCTTGCTGCCTCCATGTATTATTTTTTAATCTACAGCTGATTAAGAAAGTTGTAAGCATTATAAAGCATAAGCTGTCTTTGAGGACAGTTTTGAAAGTGGTTAATTTCACTAAGACATACTATTAAACATGCATCTTTAGTCATTTAAATTCTAGATTGTAATTTGTTTCATTGAGTAACCTTTATTGGATTTCATTGGATTACAAAGGAAATATGTGATCATAATTGAAATTTTCAAAAATAACAGCAAAAAAAACCTTTTAATTTTTCAAACCACTACCACACACAGTTCTCCCATGAACATTTTATGTACATGCCTTCATTAGCAATTTGTTTCAAAAATGAAGCTCTTGCTGTTATATTTAGAGCTTGCTCTAGATACAGTGGTTTCCAAGCTATTTTCCAGAACCCAACATGCTGCTGAATTGGAAACAGTTGGGAGGCAGATTTCTAAGCCTCTCAACTTTTAATCCCAATCAGAGAAACATATGTGTTTCATGTGTATAGGGGAAAATTTAGTATTTCTTTTGTCACCAGATATTCCTGCTTAAGAAAAAAGGGGTGGGAATGAAAAGTCATTGATTTTTTGCATATCATTTTTCTAGTGTTATTAAACATTCTAATACCTTGTTTTCTATTTTCCTCCCAACAGAGTTGTTAGTGGCTCCAGAGATGCTACTCTTAGGGTTTGGGACATTGAGACAGGCCAGTGTTTACATGTTTTGATGGGTCATGTAGCAGCGGTCCGCTGTGTTCAGTATGATGGCAGGAGGGTTGTTAGTGGAGCATATGATTTTATGGTGAAGGTGTGGGATCCAGAGACTGAGACCTGTCTACACACGTTGCAGGGGCATACTAATCGAGTCTATTCATTACAGGTAAGAGATTGTATCTCCCTCGTCATCTTGTTCCTTTCTTGATGAATCATAGAGTTGTTTTGCTGTCAATTTGCTAATCCACTAACATTCTACAAAGATGAATCTATGTATTATACTGCTTACACATACTTTTAAAATTGCATGAATTTTTAAATTACATATAGTTTAACAGTTTCCTTTTTCTCTGGCCTATTTCCCATCTCAAATGCATATATAAATGTCTATATCTATCTTGGAGCCCCAATCCTAGGGGCCCCCAGTTTTGCTTTCTTAATTAATGGTTCGATATTCACAAAGAAGAGTAACCTGGATTTTAATAAACTCTTTAGTAGAGGATTAATTTGGCCAGCGTTGCTCCTTTGCCTTGATAGCTAAAGGTTGATGGACCAAGTCATTGTGATTCTATCTCCGCTCGAAGTGGAATTGAAGTCTTCTTACATAAGCTGCTCTACCATCCCAGGGCATTGGTTATGCTCAGGAAAGTGTTTGCTGCTTACACTTCAGCCTCATAGCCTTAAATAGGTTGTCATCTTTTGCAACAAATAACTATATTAGCAAGTTTAGAAACTAGAACTGGTTTGTTTTCTGAAAATACCATTTAAAAATTTTAAATGTTTGCTCTTAAATACATAGTTGTACTTAACCAATTACTGCCTGTTAGTAGTCAACCAATTAGTACATAAAACTGAGGCTGACAATTCTGTTCTTCAAGTATTTATTACTTAATTGATGAAGTAGTATATGTCTTTAAATGACTGACTCATAATAAAGATGTTTATTAAATTATAAAAGATTATTAAGATTATCTAATTGAATAGAGTGTATTGCCCCACCGTTTTTTTATGCTTTGTGATGTTCTCAGAACCTTAATGAACATAAAAAGTATAATTTAGATAAACCACCAAGTTGGGGAAAATAGGCAGCAGTATTATTATATATCTTCTGGAAATTGATAAGTATTTATTAACTTTTGGTATAGCTGAGAAACTGGAGAACGGATGGGATACAGCATACTTCTCTGGTCGGAATCCCAATTTGTCTAATTCTACATTTATTCATTGTTTGCCGGCACATTTCCTAATTAGCAATAGGTTTCCATAATTAAAACTTATATTACTTAAGTCTTTCATTTAACTTAACTTTAAACCCTCATAAAAGTTATTAGTGCCTTTCATGCTCTAGGTGCTGATAAGCACACCCTTTTATCACAGCAGTCTGTACCTTCTGCTTCTTGCTCGCAAGTGAAACTCAAATGACAGTCCTCTCGCTGAGTCCTTCATAATTTGTAGTACTAGTTACCAAGTGTGTCCAGATGATGGTGAAATGTTCATTTTAAGTTGTTTTTGCTGCTACTTTGAGACAACGGGAGATGAGAAATGAGCATTTCTGATAGAAGTTTCTGGGAGCATGCAAGGGTGTACAGTTGCTTGATTATATTTTTGCTATTTGTTGCTGGCATTACCTTTTCCCCAGACCCTTTGCCTACCCCATTGGGGTGGAAGTTAATAACCCTATCAAGAATACTCATGTTTCTAGTCTAATTTAGTGTGTTTGTTGTAGTTTGATGGCATCCATGTGGTGAGTGGATCTCTTGATACATCAATCCGAGTTTGGGATGTGGAGACGGGGAATTGCATTCACACGTTAACAGGGCACCAGTCATTAACAAGTGGAATGGAACTCAAAGACAATATCCTTGTCTCTGGGAATGCAGATTCTACAGTGAAAATCTGGGATATCAAAACAGGACAGTGTTTACAAACATTGCAAGGTAAGTATCGACTGTTGGCCTGCCTTTTAGTTAGGATCTTTAAAAAGTGAGTGTTCCTCAAAAGAAAGTTGTGGTGACAACCAAAAGAGTTAATACTCAAGTTAAAATTCTTCTTTCAAATGTGCTACTGACTTAGAGGACTAGGCTAGGTTTGAGAGCTTTTAGACAGTGTTTTTTAATATAAGATCATTTCATTGCTTTCTGCATATACTGCTAACTACCTGTCCTTAAAGGATAGTATGAAGATGTTGACTGTACCACAGAAGCAACGTACTTACTTCATTTATTTATTTTTTCCGCATCCCTGCCCTGGTGGGAGTAGGAAACCCAGCCTTGCTCCTGGATAGCTGCTGCTGGATTTGAACCGCCTTCTGCAGTTCTGTGCCACCAGGGCTCAGCTATTACTTTAATTTTTGAGTGATTTTATTTTGCACATTTTTTACATTTTTAAATTGAATGGCTCTTTTACTTGAGGGGTGGACGACAAAAGCATCTCTGATCTATTAGAAAATTGCTTCGTCCTTAATGTAGATTTTAATCAGGTTCTTAAGTGGGATGCAGAGGTGGCCTTTAGAATACAGAAAGAAACTCATATGAAAACCACTATTATGTCATCCAACGTCTTATTTGATGGTTACCTTCTTTTTATTGGCCATAGCTCTTGGAAGGTATCTTTTCAGTCAGGGCATCTAGTGGTAGCGATTGCAACTTTGTACTCCGTGGTTTTGTCCCTTTGGTGTTTTGGAATATTGTCCCACTTGGTCTTTGCCTTTGGTTACTGATAGCTCATGGTGGTAGAAAAGTAAACCTCCTGTGTAGATTTGTCCACCAGCCGGGTTCATGACGCTATAGTGTCCACATCGTGCCAGAGAAAAGCTCTCATTCAGACAGTAGAAAATGAGACATGGGGCTGAAAGCAAGCCAAGCATCCTGGGAGAGAAAGCTTGAGAAAGTTAAATGTTTCCGTTACCAATATCTTCCAGATTCTTCCATCCATGCTGATCCTAAAATACTTAAAATTAAGATCCCTAACTATGCAACATTTATATGTTGCATTTTTGTAAGCCTTAATGTATGAATGTACAAATTACAGTGTAAGTAACCCATAACCTCGCTTTCTAACCAGTCGTTAAATTCTTTTGGTTTTGCCTAGGTCCCAACAAGCATCAGAGTGCTGTGACCTGTTTACAGTTCAACAAGAACTTTGTGATTACCAGCTCAGATGATGGAACTGTAAAACTATGGGACTTGAAAACGGGTGAATTTATTCGAAACCTAGTCACATTGGAGAGTGGGGGGAGCGGGGGCGTTGTGTGGCGGATCAGAGCCTCGAACACAAAGCTTGTGTGTGCAGTAGGGAGTCGGAACGGGACTGAAGAGACCAAGCTGCTGGTGCTGGACTTTGATGTGGACATGAAGTAAAGAGCAGAAAAGATGAAATTTGTCCAAATGCGTAGACGATATACTCCCTTGCCCTTCCCCCTGCCAAAAAAAAGAAAAAGAAAAAAAAAATTTAAAAAAAACCAAAAAACAAAGGAAAAATGAAAAAAAAAAAATCCCTTGTTCTCAGTGGTGCAGGATGTTGGCTTGGGGCAACAGACTGAAAAGACCTACAGACAAGAAGGAAACGAGGACGAGATGACAAACCGTAACTGACAAGAGAGGCATCTGCTGTCTCATCACATAAAAGGCTTCACTTTTGACTGAGGGCAGCTTCGCAAATGAGACTTTCTAAATCAAACCAGGTGCAATTATTTCTTCATTTTGGTCTCCAGTGGTGGTCGGGCAGAGTTTGTGTGGAAACGCCGATGGACACAGGGTCTGCTGGCCTGGTCTCTTATCACTGAGATCTAGAAAGGAGCTGCAATAACATCAAGACAAGTACTGGTGGACTTTCTAGTGAGAGAGCATCTGCAACAAAATGTCATTTTTCTGGAGTGGAAAAGCTGAAAAAGAAAAAAAAAATTACTGTGAATTGTTTTTGTACAGTTATCATGAAGAGCTTTTTTTTTTCTTTGCCAACCATTGCCAATGTCAATCAATCACAGTATTAGCTTCTGTTAATCTATTTACTGTAGCTTCCATGTACACTCTGCAATGCATATGTTGCTCAGAGGTGGCACGTTGTCCTGGGTTCTGTGAGTCCTGAGATGGATTTAATTCTTGATGCTGGTGCTAGAAGTAGGTCTTCAAATATGGGATTGTTGTCCCGCCCCTGTACTGTACTCCCAGTGGCCAAACTTATTTATGCTGCTAAATGAAAGAAAGAAAAAAAAACGCAAATTATTTTTTTTTATTTTTTTTCTGCTGTGACGTTTTAGTCCCAGACTGAATTCCAAATTTGCTCTAGTTTGGTTACGGAAAAAAAAGACTTTTTGCCACTGAAACTTGAACCATCTGTGCCTCTAAGAGGCTGAGAATGGGAGAGTTTCAGATAATAAAGAGTGAAGTTTGCCTGCAAGTAAAGAATTGAGAGTGTGTGCAAAGCTTATTTTCTTTTATCTGGGCAAAAATTAAAACACATTCCTTGGAACGGTCTTTGCTGCCTGTTCTCTGGAGAAACTCTTCTTTTTGTGGGCTGTGGCGAATGGAATGAACATGCATAATAAAACTGACAAAACTATTTTTTAAAAAGCTAAAAACACAAAAAGTTGCTGGTCAGTCTTAGTGTTGGACAGTATTTGGGAAAACAACTGTTACAGTTTCGTTGCTGTGAGTAACTGACAAAGCAGAAACAATTCCGTTTTTGTTGTAAAGGCGGCACTCGCACACAAGGGAGATGAATGACAAGTCAAATGGTTTGCCTCATTCTCCAAGAGCCACAACTCAAGCTCAACTGTGAAAGTGGTTTAACACTGTAGCCTAGGCAATTTTTTTTCCTCCTCCTGTTTATTTTTTGTTTTGTTTCGTTTTATTTATAGTCTGATTTAAAACAATCAGATTTCAAGTTGGTTAATTTTAGTTATGTAACAACCTGACATGATGGAGGAAAACAACCTTTAAAGGGATTGTGTCTATGGTTTGATTCACTTAGAAATTTTATTTTCTTATAACTTAAGTGCAATAAAATGTGTTTTTTCATGTTAGTATGCCTGTTTCTTTCACTGGGATAATAGCATTTCATGGTAAATGTCCAGCGTTTCTAATATCTGAAATAGTGAAATCTTGGCTTCTTCTCACATCCTACAGTGTGCCATAGAAATCACCTGTCGCAGGCTTGTTGTCTAACTGACGGGAAAATGTGCTAGAGGGGAAGACCTTCGTCCCTCGAGTTTGCTTATACCCCTGGAATGCATACACCCAAGCCAAATGTGGGGCCCTAGGAGACTCTCAGAACTTTGATGACAGCTACAACTGAAATTCACTTTTAAATGCAGACCCCATACTTAGTGGGGCAGACACCTCCTATGTGCTGTCTTTGCAGCACCCACCACCCCTGGGAGAGAGACTGTTTTCTCCATTTGAAAGATGAGAAAGCTGAGGCTCGGCTGGTTAGACATACCTCACAAGTCAGATACCGGGCAGAGAGCATTCAAAGCAGGGTTTCCAAAGACGGAACACCCTACCCAATGCCTTTTCGGGAGCAGAGCAAATTTCCACAAAGGTGGTGGCGGTGGTTTGTTTGGGGGTGGGATGGGGGTAAGTGGGTAAAAAAGGAAGTCCTTGAAAGTGTGTCCAAAGTTATATTTAATACTATAAATAGCAAACCACTTTTGCCAAATGAGCTGAACTATCCAGACCCTAGATGAAAATCCAAGTTAATAGGAAGGGTGTCTACTTAGAATACACTTCTCATCATCAGAAATAGGTATGTTCTTTACTCAGAGGGAGCACTTCAGGGTCTTTCCCCTCAAAGCAGAACAGAACCCAGATCTCACTGTAAATGAGCTCCCCGGGTAAGTTAACAGATTTGAGAAGCAGTGCCTGAGCTTCTGCCCCAGTAAGTTTGGTTACAGGGCTTACAGGTCCACAGCAAATTGCTGGCACAAGAAAGGCAGGGAGGACTCATAAAGTAGTAGAAGAATCCAAAGAGCTACTTAGTGAAACAAGAAGGCAAACACCACTGCTTACATTAGAGGGTCCAGCCCAGACCCTTTACATTCATGACTTAGATCAAGAAAAAGTTGGTTTGCTGTTTTTCATAGTCCTGAAACCACTTGACTTTTTTTTTTTTAGCCATCAGATAAGTTAGGCTGAACTATACTTAAAAAAACTTGAAAAATGAACTAACTTAGCTCTTGCTAAGCCTCAGATTTTTTTATCTTTGAAGTTGCAGATAATGCCTACCTCATTAGATTGTTAGGATTAAGTGAAATTTTAGGAAATACATTGCATAGCACAATTCCTACATTTTAAGGCTCAGGAAATGGAACCTATTATAAGTTTAAGAAAATAATTTTGCATTACCATCAAGTTGGTTCATCCTCATTGTAGGTAGGTAGGTAGGTAGATAGATAGATAGATAGATAGATAGATAGATAGATAGATACATAGATAGATACATAGATAGATAGAACAAAACACTAACCCTGGGCCAGTCTCACAGTCATTCCTATCTTTGATGTACTATTTCAGCCACTGTAGTGTCAGTCTGTCTCACAGAAATCTGCCTCTTTCATTGACCTTCTTTATCAAGGATGGTGTCTTTCAGAGCCTGCTTCCTCCTCCTGCTAACATGGCCTATGTGTATAATAAGACTTAGGTTTCGCTCTCCTCTCCTCACAAGATTATTCTAGCTATACTTCTGAGGCAGATTTTGTTAGCTCTGGCAGTTCAGAGAATACTCCAGAGCATTCATCACCAATTCCAAGGCATCAATTCCAAGGCATCCTCCGCCACATTCACTGTTAGTTTTCACGTGTAGCTATCAGTTGAAAGCTTATCAGTTGAGCTAAGTAAGGTGTACCCGAGGCCTCAGAATTACAACTTTCCTTTTGATACTTCATAGAAGTTCTCAACCTTCTAATGCCACGATCCTTTAGTATAGTTGCTCATGTTGTGGTGACCCCCCCCAACAATAAAATTATTTTTGTTGCTACTTCATAACTAATTTTGCTACCATTATGAATCGGGTGATCGCTGAGAAATGGGACGTTTGACACACACACCCCAAGGGGGTCGTGACCCACAGGTTGAGAGTGGCTGCTGTATAGGCTTTTGCAGTAGATTGGCCCGGTGCAGTAGGTCGTTTGATTCTGTGGGTGTGACAGTCTGTGCAGTGTGTGTGGTTAGTGCAGTGAGTTGCAAGGTCAGCAATTTGAACCCACAGGCCACTGGAGGATCAAAGGTGAGGCCTGATCCTGTAAAGATCTGGAACTTTGGGAGTCAGTAGGCAGTCTACTCTCCTCTGTGGCTTATAATGAATCAGAATTGCTCAGTGAGTTTGGTGAGAATTTTGAGGCTTTGGATGTTGCTGGTGAGTAAAACGAAATCCTTGACAACTTTAATCTTCTCTCATCGTATCATAATGTTGCTTACTGGTCCGTTTCTGAGGATTTTTATTTTCTTCGTATTGAGTTTGTCACCTGTATTGAAGGCTTTAGTCTCAGATGTTTATCAATCAGAGTGTCAAGTCCTCTTTACTTGCAGTTAAGAAGGTTGTGTCACCTGCAATTTGTAGGTTAATGAGTTCCAATCCGGAAGCCACGGTATTCATATTATTCCGCCTCAGGTTATTTACTTACCATTCAAATTGAATAATGCTAAAGAATACAACTGTGGGGCACACCTACTCTGCTTTTAAACGGCAAGGTGCCCCTGTCCCAAAGGATCCCAGGTGACACATTAGGCTACTGCCCAGCAAGATGAGCAGGTAGAGACCACCAGCTGATAAGCTTTCTCCTCCAGTAGGTAGATGCTCTCAGAAACCCACAGGTGCAGTTTGACTCTGCCCTTTAGAATTGGCCTGTTTTAAGTGCCATCGGGTTGGTTCTGACTGATAGCGGCCTTTTGTACAACAGAGCAAAACACTGTCCAGTCAGTCTGTCTTACAAAGGGTCTTCCTCTTTTTCACGTCTACTGTACACAGCAGAATGTCCTTCTCTAGGAACAGGTCTCCTGACAGCATGTTCAAAGTACATGAGGTGACGACTCGCCGCCCTCACATCTAGAGAGCATGCTAACTACGTTCAAAACGATTTGTACTTCTAGCCGTCTGCTGTACTTTTGATTTTCTTTGCCAGTACCATCATTTAAATGCATTGAACCTTGGGTCTCCCTTATTCAGTGTCCCAACTTTTACATGCATATGACATGATTGCAAATACCATACCTTGGCCCAGGTCACCTTCATACCCAGAGTGACATCCTTGCTTTTGCGGACTTGTGCAGCAAATGTGGGATTTCTTGACAGTGTTAATCTTTTCTCCATTTATCATTATCGCTCCAATTATGAGGGTTTAGTTTTAGTTGTTTTTTTTTTTACATTAAGTCATAATCCATCTCAAAGGCTACAATCTTTGATTTTCATCAGCAAGAGCTTTAAACTCTCATTTACATAGCATAGATTTTTAATACTCCTCCAAACCAAATGATAATCTGCTCAATGTCCAGAGTGGATAAGTATGGTGAGGGGGCTACAACCCTAACTCACACCATTCCTGAATTTAAGCCATGCAGTCTTCCCCCATTCTGTTGCCACACTTGGCTCTGGATTCATAACAGGTTTCACATGAACACAATTAGCTGTTATGAGATTCCCATTCTTTCCAAGGTTATACATAGTTTATTAGCCACACAGTCTAGTACCCCTGCATTGCCAATAAAACACAAGTAAACACCTTTCTGATAATCTCTTGAATTAAACCAAGATCTGTCCAACATCAGCCATGGTATCCCTTGTTTGATGTCCTCCTTTGAATTGGGCCTGAATTTCTAGTCGCTCCATGTCAATGTACTGCTATAATCATTGTTGAATGAGCTTTAAAATTTTTTACTTCGATGGGATAACATTGGTTTTTATTCTATAATTTTATCATTATGTGGGTCACCTTTCATTGGGATGGGTACAAATAAGAATCTCTACCCGTCAATTGGTCAAGCAGCTGTCTTCAAATTTCCTTGCAAAAACCAGTGAGTGTTTCCAGTTCTTCATCAACTTATCCAAACATTTCTGTTGGTATTCTATCAATTCTTGCAGCCTTGTTTGTAACTGATGCTTCCAGTGCAGCATGATCTTCCTTCAGCACCATTGCTTCTTGCTCATCTGCTACCTCCTGAAGGTGTGGCATGTGGACTAGTTAGTTCTTTCTGGTACAGTGACTATTCTTTTTGCATTTTCCTTTGATGCTTCCTGCATTGTTGAATATTTTGTCCACAAAGTCTTTTAATACATTACAACTCAAGGCTTGAGTTTTTTGAGTTTAAGCTAAGCATGTTCTTTGGGGTTTTCTAATTCTAGGTTATTCCATATTGCATTATAATATTTTCCTTTGACTTTTTGAGCTGCCCTTTGAAAATTTCTACTCACCTCTCAGACTTCATCCTGCCATTCATTTGCAGTAACTACTGTATGACTAAAAGCAAGTTTCAGTATTTCTTCTGACATCAACTTTGTTCTTGTCTTTTTACGGACCTTCTGCTTTATTCATGAGTGATGTTCTTGATGTCATCCCATAGCTCATCAGGTCATCTGCCTGTATTGTTTCAACTTGGTTGCTGATATGATCTTGAAATTCAGGTGGGATCATACTCTGGATCATATTTTGACTGTTGTGGACTTCTCTTAGTTTTCTTCAACTTCTGCTTCAACTTAGATATTGACAGTTGGATCCACACTCAGCCCCTTGCCTGGTTTTCACTGTTGAGCCACTCTTTCATCTCTTGCTACAAATGTAGTCAACTTGGTTTCTGTGTTTCCCACCTGGAGACATCTATAATCACTGCTTATGGTGTGAAAGACAACTACTGTAATTTTTGGACCTTTAGATGCACTCACCCACTCCCAAAGTGAGGGGAAAATAAGGATGCATATTTTGGCCCAAAGGTGTGCTGCCCCAGAACATTTTAGTATACTGGTACTATTTGGTTCAGAGTATTTTTTTTTCCTTGTTTTTCTGCTCTAAAAACTGAGTGTGTCTTCTGGTCAGGTGCATCTGATGGTCTAAAAAAATACAGTATTTAGGGTAACGTCTTTAGTCTTGTAAAAACCTATGACGTGATATCCATATTTCCCAACAACTTTTGCTTTTTCCTCTTTGCATAAATGTAGTTCTGCTCTGTCTTGTAGGGTTGCTGTGAATTGGAATAATTTTTTTTTTAAACCTTAAACCCCTTATTCTGTTCCAGTAAGGAGTCTTGGAGGTGTGGTGGGTAAGTGTTGCACTAGAGAAATTCATAAACACATATGAATATAAGGAAAATGTTTATATACAAGAGGAATGGGACATTGATAAAGCATCCCAGCCCAGTCCAGTTCAAAGTCATAAGTCTGATATTGTCCCATATGTCCAATATCAGTCTATAAAGTCTCCTTCCAACTCATGACTCACAGGTCAGTGGGTGCAGAATTCCAGCACTGGCAGGGGTCTCCCCATGGCTCCTCACTTCCAAGGCTCAGAGTCCATCACCAGCATCCAGTGGTGGTACAGGCAACTCAGCACTGGCAGGGATCTCCATGTGACTTCTTCAGCTTCAGAGGTCTGGTTCCATCAGGAAAAGTGCATGAGGCTTCTTCTCCTGCTCCTCCAGTCCCTGGGACACAGCCATCTTGCCCATAGTTCGTTGTCTCTGAGACTAACTCCCAACAACTAGGGAGATAGCTTCTCACCTCCATGAGGGAAATATCGCGAGATTTCCCAGAAGTCTCAGGAGAAAGCCATGCCCACACGGAGGCCTCATAGGCTACTCAATGGCTATCTCCATATTAACAGGCTAAACTCCACCCCTACATCCAATCATGAAATTAACATAAGCACATGACTGCCACAACAATTCTCGTGGTTGGCAGTTCCAAACCAAGCTCTGTGAGAGAAAGACTGGGCTTTTCCCATCAATAGTTAGTCTTGGAAACCCTCAGGGATCGCAGTAAGTCAGCATGGATACAATGGCAGTGAGTTGGGACTTCGGTTTTCTGTTCCAATGACTTTACCTCTTGCTCTGAGTACAGGTTCTACACGAGCACAATTAAGTGTTCTACAATGCCCAGTCTTCTCAATGTTCATAATTTGTTATGATCCACAATGTTGAATTATCTTAAGCAAAATTGTACATGTGTGTGATTTTAAAGGTACTGTTCCGTTATTTCCCCAGGCAGTTGGATTCCCTTTCTTTGGAATGGGCACAAATGATGGATATTTTGCTGTCTTTTGGCCAGATCACCTCCTTCTAAATTTCATGTCATAGTGAGTGCTTCTAGCGTTGTTTTTGTTTGTTCAAATATCTCAGTGGACATTATGTCACTTCCTGGGATCCTGGCTTTGCCAATGCCTCCAGAAAAGCTTAGATTTCTTCCTTCTTGATCATATGCTACCTTCTACAATGGTTGCAAGTTGACTTAAAAAAATTTTTTTTGTACAATGAAATATTCCTTCCATCTCTTAAACGCTACATCCATTATTTTGTCCATTGGCTACTTTAGTATTGCAACTCCACTATGTTTCTTCAGTTCTTTCAGCTTAAGAAGTATTATGCATCTTCTTCCCTTTTGACTTTCTAGTTGCAAGTCTGTACACATTTCATTATTAAGTGTGTCATTTCAAGTTTGCCCCTTGCAATACTCTGTTCAGTTCTTTTACCTCATCACTTTTTCCTTCTGTGTGAGCTATTCTGTTCAAGAGCAAGGTTCAGGATCTCTTGTGACTGACATCTTTGGGCTCTTTATCTTTTAAATAACCTTTTACTTACTTCACATATGATGTCCTCCCACAACTCATCTGGTCTTCTTTGGTCACTTGTGTTTAATGCATCAAATCTATTCTTGAGATATTCTCTAAGTTCAGGTGGGTCTTGGTCATGGTCAGATTTCGAAGTCCGCAGTCCTTGTTCTAAATCTGTTTCAAAGTGGACTTGTATATGAGCAATTGATATCTTTTTCAGTGAGCCCCTGACCTTATTCTCACCAGTGACATTATGTCTTCACAAATGTAGTCAATTTGATTCCTGTGTATTTCATTTGACAAGATCCTAGTGTTTAATAACCATTTATGTTGTTGGGGGAAGGGGAAGGTAGTATTGCTAATAGGCTATTGGACTTGCAAAATTCTATCATGAGATCTCCAGTGCACTGTCTATCATGAAGGCCATATTTCCCAACTGACAGTCATTCTGTTTTGTTTTTTAGCCTTTTACATTCCACTCACCAGACTTATCAATGCATTGTTGGTCCATTTACACCGAAGTGTTGGTTAAATTTGTTCATTTCTTCATATTTGGTGTTAGTGGTTAGTGTATAAATTTGAATGATACTCACAATCACTACCCTGGAGTCAATTTTGTCTTCCAGTGGCCCTAAATTGAATAGTAGTATATAAACTGATATTCATTATAGATGGATGAATATTCTATCACTCAGAGTGTTGTTATTCAAAGTATTCTTTTTGATAATGAATGTGGCACCATTATTATTATACCATCTGCCACTCTGAATGTAACACCATATGATCATCGAGTTCAAAACGGCCAGCATCAGGCCACAGCAGGGCCAACAATATGAATCACTATGTGTTCCGTTTCATTTTTGATAACTGACCATTTTCCTGCGTTTCCAAAGGGTTGTTTGCGCCATTTCTCCACATTTTGACTCATGCCACGTCAGCAGACGAAGGCTCCCGAAGCTTTGCTCCATTGTGTTGTCAAGGTCAGCTCCTTTGAGGAGGCTGCTCTGCCCCACTACCTGAGGGACTCATCTTCGATCTTCATAGCAGACAGTGCTCTGCAACGCTTCATCCGGTTTTCACTCTCCTTCAGAAGTGGATTGCCTCTTCTTTCATCCTAGTCTGTCTTAGTCGGAAAGTTCTGCAGGAACCTGCCCCCCATGGGAAAAGGAACCCTGCTGGTAGGGAAATACTGGTGGCACAACTTGTAGCGGCACAGCAACATGAAAGTCACAGTACAACAAGCCGACAGAGGAATGGCGGTGAGGCAGAATTGACTCCACAGCAACTGACTGTGCCTGAGAACAAATGTCTGGCTCACTTGGGTATATCATAAAAATAGCATTTCCACATACATGTCAACCCTCCCCCCCTTTTAAGTCTTACGAAAGAAACTTGATGGGATAAGTTGGTATTGAGCACCTCACAAGGATTTTAAACATAATCACTGCCGTGGCGTTGATTCTGAGCTGTGTCAACCCTATAGGAGACACCAGAACTGCCCCTGTGAGTTTTCAAGAGTAACTCGTAGCAGGAGGAGAAAGGCACATCTTCCTCCTGTCCAGTCGCTGCAGAGGTGGTATTGAACTGCCGACTTTGGGGTGAGCAGTCGAATGCATAACTCGCTTCGAATACATACCGTGGTATAAATGAATGAATGACTGATCTTTGTTACAGTGGATCTGTCCCCCAAAGGTAGCTAATCTCATTCTAAGGAAATTAGAGTATTACAGTTGTATTAAGAACAATCAGTAAGGGTGCTCTGCCTTGTATCCTTAAGAAATTCACCACCTTATGTAACTAGAATTTATATTTTCATCTCTATAGCAGAGTATTGTCAGTCCTCGCATTTAGCTGTTAAAATATACTAAAGACCAAGCATGGCCAGAAACGAAGGCTAAAATTAGGACTCAAAAGAAACCCATGAAAGTTTGTAGCAGACGCTTTATAAAATACCCTGTTGAGCAAAAGGAGTTGACAGACCTCATTATTTTATGTTGAAATTGTTTATGGTTTTGACCACCCTTTCCTGACTTTAAATTGCACCATTAATTGGATACAGCGTTTACCAAGTAGATCATTAAATATTTCAGCCTACCTGTTTGTTGAATTTTAAAGGTGAATTGAGATTTAATTATTTGTATTCACCATTTTAAGCCATTTCTCTACCCGCTTTGAACTAGTCTCTGTGGCTTTTAGTGCATTTTCTCAACTGATTGCTCACGATGACCGAGAGAAGCCTCTGTGCTTTTCCCTCCTCTGAAGGGAACCAGGGCATCCAGAGTGGCGCCATGCCCGGACACTCATCACGCTGTGCACCAGGCCTCCAGAGGGGGCCACGCCTGAGAAATGCAGCCATGCCATTCCTCCCTCCCTCCCTCCCTCTCTCCCTCCCTCCCTCGTGGAGCCCTGAACTAAGCAGCAGGGCATGGCTTGCATTGCAGGAGCACATTCCGAGTCCTTGTTGTAGTCTGTTCCATCCTTGCCTCAGGGAGGGGGAGCGTTGTCCTTCCTCAGCAGCTCCCCTCAGACACAGCTCCCTCTTCTTCTACGGGCCAACCTTAGGTTGCGTCAGTGTGACGATGTAAATGTCCGAGCCAGGCTGGGTGTGGGGGTTGTTCGGGTTGTTCTGTCCTCTGCCTTCCTGCCACCTTTCAAGGAGATGTTTGAGGAGTGTGTGTGTGTGTGTGTGTGTGTGTGTGGTGTGTGGTGTGTGGTACTTATGTGTGGACGAGGCTTTCTCTTCCCATGACGAAGCCCACAGGGACAGTTCTTCCTTTGCTATGGGTCAGAGTCAACTTGATGACAGTGAGTTTACAAAGTTTACCCACACACATAGAGGAGACTATTGGAATCTGGGTTTCCCACCTTAAAAAAAAAACAAAAAAACAACATAAAGGTATCGTTCCAGGATAGGCCAAGATGCGCATGTGTTCCATCTTCCTGAAGTCCTCAACTAAGCAACCATTGGGGCCTTTGGAAGGTGGATGCGTGGTGTTTCATTTCGGCTTTTGCTACTGCACCACACTCATGCCATCAAGTTGATTCGACGCATAGGAACTCTATAAGTTCATGAGACAGTCAATTGTCTTTTTTTCAAACCATGTAATTAGAAGTCAATTCAAACATCATACCATTCCATAGTTCAATCATGTCGAGCAGTACTGTACAATTGTTACCACCATCGGCTTCAAAACAGACTATCTTTAGGGGAGCAGACAGACTCCTTTTTCTCTTGGGGAACGGCTGGAGGAGCAGTCCAGGTACGTCCAGGCTTACCCTACGACACTTTAAGTTAAGTCCAAAACGGTTTTCCCCAACACCCCTTTACCTAGAGGACTTGGTCATTGATTTCGGAAGTAGAGCTTGGTGACACAGGTGCAAGACTGGCTCCTTGGGAAATAGAAAGGTGTGGCTGTTTGGATCTGAGAAGCATGACAGCCTTTGAAACGAAGGGGTCTGTTTTATTCGGCCGTACAGTGTTGCTAAGAGTCACCCGGGCTCAAAGGCACTGCTTTGAGTTGCAGACAGTCATTGTGAGGTGTGCACTGATGAGCAGCCAGCCCGTCTCGTTACTCACGCCACGCTGGTGATGCCCACGCCGATGAGCTCCTCGCCAGTGCCCCGACCTCACCTCGCTCCCCTTCCAGCTTGCTCTCTTGGTGGTGAATGAGAACAAGATCCTTTCCTAGGTTCTTTCAGGAATAGGGAAAGGACGCAAACTGAAAGAATTCGGACCATAGCCCTCCCGACAGTGCACAGCGTACAAATAAATTCCAGATCCAGTTCCTGGGAAGACGGAGGAAAACCTGGCAACTTCCCAATTTGCAGCTGATCATAAAAATAGCAAGAGTTTCTATTTGGGAGCATCTAATTCTCCGCAGGATTCTTCGGGATGAGCAACACTGTGTGAACATGTTGACGTTGACGTCTTGGTGGCAAACCCTGTACAGGCTGTGCAGCTTTGGGTCTGGTTTCGCTTCAGCAGTCCTGCTCTGCACAGAAGAAATTGTCCCTCTGGCAAAGCAAGGGTCTAAGTATTTTTTTTTGGGGGGGGCATCACTGCCCTCTGGTGGTGGGAGTAGGAGGCTCAGCCTCGCTGCTGGATTTGAACCTCCAACCCAGTGGGCCGCAGTCCCGTGCACAACCACTACGCCACCGGGGCTCAGCCCCAAGGTCTAAGTATTAGAAGCCACTGCCATCAAGGCGATTCTGACTCAGGTATAACAGACCCAAGAGTACGTTGCCGATTCATCTCTTTTCCAGCAGGCTCAGATTATAAAAGAGACCTCAAACCACCACTCACTAGAAGAGGAATGTAATGTGCCAAACTGTTTTACTACTAGATATTGGTGAAGCTGAGTCCTTACGCCTTCCTCAGTGGGAAGAAAACAACAGCACTCTGTTGAAACTCGCACCATCATGTGCCTTTCAACCTGAGCTGCTTTCCACTCCTGGAAGCAGCCTGTGCGTGCAGTCGGCAGCCACGCTTTGGGCTGAGGCCGTGAGAGCAGTTATCTCGTGATGTGTAGGGTCGCCATGAGTCAGCAGTGGCTGAACGGCAGTGAGTTGGGGAGTTTGGGTCTCATGCCTGTAAAACTTTGGCTTGCTTACACAAGGTGTCAATATGGTACAGAAAGTCGGGAAAGCTGAGCCCCGGTGGCATAGTGGTTGTGCTTGGGACTGCGGCCCACTGGGATGGAGGTTCAATTCCAGCAGCGGCTCTACAGGAGCAAAGGCTGGGCCTCCTACTCCCACCACCAGAGGACAGTGACGCCCAAAAAACAAACCAAACAAAAAAGTCAGGAAAATGACTACATGAACCCTTTCTCTAGGATTTGGGGACCTGAAACCTAGGAACTTGATCCTTTTTAAGGGAAAAATCAAAACAAAATTAGATATAAAAATGACTGTTGGCCAACAGACACAGACTATTTGTAGACTTTATGGTACCTTTTTGTTGCTTATTTTCCCCCTATTTTTGTTTTGTTCTGCTCGGCCTTTTTTAAATCTTTATTGTTGTCTCTGTGTGTGTATCTAGTGGGATAAACAATCCAGAGGAGAAAACAACAGACCGATAGTTCCAGAAGGACACAGGATAGAAGGAGGCGGGGAAAAGGAGGTGGACAAGGGAACAACAAGTGATCTAGAATCAATCCTGAGGCTGGCATGGGATGCCTGGTGGGGCTTGATCAAGGGCAGTGCAGCCAAAAGGAATTACTGAATCCTGAATGAAGGCTGGACATGACAGTGGGATACGAGGAAAGTATTAGGAGGCAAAGGGCATTCAGAAAGGTCTAAATACAGACATGTGCTGACTTGCGTGCTGTGTGTTTTCTTCCCTGTGGGTTTGCTAATTCCAGGCCTTTACATTGCTATCCTCATTACACATTTGAGGAAAGCAAGGCACGGGGGTGGCAAGTGCTTTGTTCAAGGACACACATTAGTAAAAAACAAACAAAGCGCCAAGAATCCGGCACTCAAGCTTGTGCCACTTGACTCCAGAGCTCAACCTCTCAGTCACTACTGTCTTGCACACAAGGAAACCTCTAGCACCTCATTGGCAGCTGAGCAGAAATGGTAGAAGCAGGCAAGGGCCTGCACTTCAGCGAGGGAGCTGAAGACTAAGTGTGTAATGTATTCCTAACGGGTTGACTATAACATGTGACCCCCATAAAACCAAACTCTTCAAGCCCCAAGTGCTGTGGGGCTGACGCTGATTCGATAGCACCGATACAACTGCCCTGGTGAGTTCTTTACGGAAGTTGAGAGATTTTCTCCCAAGGAGCGGCTGGTGATTTCAAACTGCTGGCTTTGTGGTTAGCAACCCAACACAAACCACTATGCAACCAGAACTCCTTGAGACCCTGAGGGGTAAAAATCTAAAACGTGGGTACATTATTCAAAGGAAGGCTGTATCCGGATCATTGAAGGGAAAATATGCGATTTTTATAGAAGACGCTACTTTAGTTATATGATAAATTTAAAAGAAACAGTAAGATAAATTCGCCATGAATTCTCTTGTGTCCCAAAGGCAAGTGGAAAAGGGAAGTGTGCATTGGTCCACTCTTGACGAGCCAGGAGAAGAGGCGGGACTTAGAGGAATTAGGATGACTTAGCTTACCCCGTCCTGGGTGCATGGTTGGGAATGAGAAAGACAAATATGTCTGTCCCTCGCAGCCACTTGTTGGGAAACTTTTCTTCATCTTCCTGAGCCTCTAAGTGAGGACTAAGGTCACGTAGGACAATTCCCTCGAGAGCACCTAGAAAGCCCTTGCCTGAGTGTGGGGTGCTAGTGGGCCGCCCTCAGGAGCGGGCTCTCTCCCAGTGCCTGTGCCAGGCCACGGGAGGAGCTCAAACCACAAGAGCCCGTGGGATGTCCAGGTCCCAATGCCCGACTCCCTCTCGCAAGGTGTCAGGCACCTAGAAGGGCAGTTGTCCGTTAGAAAGCCGTTTACAATGACAAATGGTCTCTTTTTCCGAGACTGCCTTTGGATCCTCGTCGAGAAATGAAAAGGCCCCGGGCCTCCCAGGAGTACAGGTGACGGATAGAGGGAAGCCGAGAGTGGTGCTCGCTGCTCAGCGGAGGCAGCTTGGATCTCGGGGACCCAGAAAGGGGAGCTCATTTGTTTCCTGGGAAGGCACGATGAAGGCCTCCCTCTTCTGGCAGATGGGATACCTCCAGGGTTCCAACCTGCCCCTCAGCACACACACTAGTCCATGGGCATAAAACTATGACGCACTTAAAGACCCCGGGGCCTTCTGTGGGTTAGATGTTATTCTGCTAACTCCAGGGTTGATGATCTAAATCCAGCAGGCACATCATGATAAAACAGTCTGTTCCAGGAAAGACGTAACCCCAACCCCTGAACAGCAGTTTGGCTTTGTCCTCTTGGGCCCCCAAGAGTGTGGTGTTATGAAGGGCAGGTACCTAGACCCCACCACCCCTGCTCATGTAGTAGGCCACCAGGGGAGGCTCAGAACTGAAAACGAAAATTCCATTAGCTAGGCCCCGACCAGAGACCGCATTCTCCCCTGGAGAAGGGCAGAGCAGCTCAGAGAGACAATCTCAGGAGACTCTCATTAGGCCGAGACCCGTGTGAAAACAGCTGGCCCTCCACCCAAATAAAGGAGACGCACATCCTGCATTGAGCCCGAATCCATCTCTAAAATATAAACAGTCGAGGACCATCCAACACTGGGGAGAAAGAAACCAAACAAACCTCATTTTGAAAGAAAGACTTAACAGGGGGAAAATATCTACAAAATGTACTTTGGGGAGACCTATAACTAATTCCCTCAAAACGATAAAGCTACCACATCTTTGGACACAAAAATGGTTGCAGTATTAAAGAGTCTTGGACACTGACCCAAGGTTTTTGTTTTATTTTATTTTTTAAAAGAAAAGCCTTGGCTGGAAAATGAAAGTTGAAGAAACATACATAAGATTTAGAGGATCAAACCAGGAGGTCTGGTATCCAAATATCAAAAATTCAAATAAATCAGCAGTTCTCAACCTGTGGGTCATGACCCCTTTGGGGATCAAACGACCCTTTTATGGGGGTCAACAGATTCATAGTAGCAAAATTACATTTGTGAAGTAGCAACAAAAATAATTTTATGGTTGGGGGGGTGTCATCACAACATGAACTGTATTAAAGGGTCATGGCATTAGGAAGGTTGAGAACCACTGAAATAAATCAATAGATATATAAACAAGTAGATAAAGGAAACCAAGAAGGGACTAATTTCCCCCCTCCCCCCAAAAAATAGTACAGGAAAAATGAACAAAATTGAAGGGGTCTACTAAATACATTTTGAATAAATGCATAAAAAAGCACCCATCATTATGAGATGTTGACACTCCTTGGTTAAAAATGAAGGGAAACATTTTTTTTTATGTCTAAAATCTGGACAGAAAATCAGGATGAAAAAAATTTAGGACTTCACAAGAGCCATGCAGTATGAGGATTGGAGGAAGACCTCTAACAACCTGTGGTACACAGGCGACAGAAGCCTGGCTTGCTGAAACCCAAGAGGGCTTGAAGCACTTAGAGATGAAGAGCAAGGCCTATACCTCCGTGTGGTTTACAGCTCACCATAAAGGAAACAGAAGTCCACACAACTGGACCAATACACAACATCACCATGATCAGAACAAAGCTGAAAATTGGCGATGATTGCCTTTTTCTGGAACTACAATGTATGTTCCTGGAAGCATCAGTCAGGAAATCAAATGTGTGGTGCACTGGACAGATCTGCAAAAGATTCCTTTAAAGAGTTCAAAAGACAAAATTGCCCCTGTCTCAAGCCATGACACTCTTTATGGCCAGATAGGCATGTGAGAGCTGGCATGGAAAGAACTCTGAGGAAGATTTGATACCTTTGAATGATGGGGTTGACAAAACCAAACACTACAGCCTGCTGCTCGGTTTTGACTCACAGGTGACCCTCTAAGAAAGAGTAAAGCTTCTCTATTGGGTTCCCGAAGCGAAGTGTTTAGAGGAACAGACAGGCTCCTGTTTCACCCACAGAGTATCAGGTGGGGTTAAGCCAGACTTGGCGGTGAGCTGTCCAAAGCCAAACCCACAGAGCCAACAGAGTTCTTTTGTTGTTTGCAAAGGACATCGCGATATACCATGGACTGGCAGAAGAATAAGCAAGTCTGTCTTGCAAGAAGTACAGCCAGAATGTGCCATTTTAGAATGGAGAGGTGTCGTCTCATGTACTTTGGGCATGTTGTCAGGAGGGCCCAGCCCCTACAGAAGGAGATCAGGCTTAGTAAAATAGGTGGTCAGCTTTAAAAAAAAAGGGGCGGGGGGGGGGGAGGAGAAGGAGATGAATTGACAGTGTCTGTAGCAATGGGCTCAAACAGGGGTCATTGCAAAGCTGGTGCCAAACTGAGCGGTGTTTCATTCTGTTGTGCTGAGGTTTGGGCCTGATTGGCAGCAGCAACAACTAACAGCAACAGTGCAGTCCCTGCTGACCCAAACAGGTAAGCATTAATTGCTAGCTGAAAGGTTAGCTGTTTGAAACCACGCAGAGGTACCATGGAAAAGAGGTCTGGTGACCAACATACCAAAGGCCTGTAAACCCCATGGAGCCATTCCAATCTGCAACATGGGATCATCATGAGTCAAACTCAGCTTGACTTTCAAGTCACAACAAAATAATAGCAGGATACTGAGAATTGTACTGGCAAATTCCTTTCAGTCTAGGATTCTATACCCAGCCATGAAACAAGCAGTGAATCAAGTAGCCAAGAGTAAAAAGGTTTTCAAACATTTACAAGGATTGTACAGCACTGCCTCTCAAAGACCCTTCCTGAAGACGCTTGTGGAAGCCATGGTCCCCAAAACACAAAGAGTAAACACAGAAGTAAACTAAGAAAGAGGAAAGCATTGCATACAAAGATTAGAAGGGCCGTAACAAAATAAGACAGAAGGGAGTTCTAGAACGATAGGTGGTCAGTTGGGCTCAACACGACAGCACAGGTAGAGTGGGCAGGACCATAGAGAAAGGTTTCAGGAGCGTAAGTTGTTTGCACTCTCCAGTCAGTTCTGATGCACACCATCCTCACAAGTGTTGCCAGTCTCTCCCAAGAGTATGTCCAAATGGGTCTAAAAGATCAAGTCTTGCTAGTATCACTTCGAAGCAGTATTTTTCCAGGATAGGTTTGTCTATTCTTCTTGGAACCCTTGGTATGTTTAATATTCTCTCCCATGCCATAACTCAAGGGCCTTGGGTTTCTCTGGGGTTTCTGATTCCTTGTCCTGCTTTCACATGCACGCGAGGCAGGCATATGTGCATCTTCATGGTGACCTCTTTGCCCTACAACCCTTTGAAGAGGTCTTTTTGCAAAGGGCCTGCCGGGTGCAGCCATCGTTTGCTTGCTTGCCTGCTGCTTCCACAGGTGGTGACTGAGAGTCCACGTAGAAGGAAGTTCTTGACACTCCATCTTCTCTCCACTTATCATGATACTGCTTATCAGTCTCTTTGTGAGGATTTTTGTAGTCTCTGTTCTGAGGTGTAATCCATGCTAAATGCTGTAGTTTTTTAAAAATGCTACTTTTTTTGTCAGTAAGTCATTCAAGAATTGCTTCAGTTTTGGCAAGCCAGGTTATTAATGAGCTGTTAATAAGAACACAAGACGACATGAAACACCAGCTATCCTGATAGAGGTGGGAGAAAAAATAATACCCCTCCATGCTTAGAACATCTGATGAGGTAGTTAGAACACAGAAAGGCTCAATATATTCTTTTAAAATTGTGCAGTAGATATAAATGAACCAATTGTCTTAAAAATGATTTGTAAGAATATAATCATTGTGCTACTCTTTAGTCCTGCAGTAAGTAATATTTATGTGACCCTAAAAATGTAGATCCTGATTAACAATTTGGCTGAAATGCGTGGGGCTGAGAGAAAGAAACTGAGGTAAAGGGAAGTGAGCAGAAGTCCCACGTGTTATAATGTGTCCTAAGGAAGACACCAAAGCAGAAGAGGACCACGTGTTAGTTAAACACAGGAGGTGGGGCCCAGAAGACTGCCCCGAGAAGTAGAGTGTGGTGGGTAGCAGGGGCTCAAGAGAAAGAGGAGGGGAGGATTCCCTGCTTTGATTTTTTTTCATTATTTTGGTAGTTCTTCTTCAAAGAAACTGATGCACATGAATATTACCAATCTACCTTTAGAACGTATATTATCACCTGCAGCCCTTACCGTGTACCACAAGGCGCCCGCTGTGAGCAGGCCAGGGCTCCCGCTGGTGCCCTTGGTGGGCGGTGAGGGGGAGGTCTGTTTTGATTTGTGGTCAATTTTACATCTTGTACTCTTATTTGAAAATACTTCTCAGTAAAATGACAAGGGAGGGATTATCCAGAAAGCGAAAGTTCAGGATATCTCTGCTAGACATTTTTCCTTCCCTTGAAATCCAGTATCCCTCTTTACAAGGCCAGCAGGGTGAGACCAGTGGCACAGCAGAAAGCTGCAAGACTTTCCTGTTGGTCTTAGGTCCTGTGACCTGGACTCCTAGGGACAATTTCATCCGTGGAGGGGTGCAGAGTGAACAGGTCTGGGTAAGTACTGACCCCAGCCCAACAGTGGCAACGTTACCCTTGTCTCCACAAGCCTACCTGCAGCAGCGAGGGGCAGGCTCTGAATTCCTCCCCGTTGGGCAGAAATCTCCCTAAGGGCTCTGAGTCCAAGTGAGCCCTTGTAGTCCAAGCGTCAGGGAAGTGCGGTGGGCAGCTCGGTTCTCTCCCTGGCAGACAGACTGAAGCCACTTGTAGACACCCCCAAGCCCCCAGACCGCAAGCATGGCCTGCCTCTGCCCCTGGAGGTTTGGGTCTTTGGGCTCCATAGCCTCAGGCTATTCATTTCTATTCATTTCACTGTGACCACCGGGTGACCTAAACTCTTACCGCTGAAGATTTTAAAGCACCCAGAGAGTTCTCTGGTTGTCTTCCTGGTGCACTGGTTGAAGCATTTGATTGCTAACTGAGAGGCCGGCAGTTCAAATCCACTAGTTGCTCCAAGGGAGAAGCCCGTTAACAGGCTGTTTCCTGCAAAAGGATCGACTTGGAAGCCCTGAGACTCAGCTCAGCTGTGGGCTCTGCAGTTGCCCTCAGGCCGGACCCACCCACCAGCTACGGCTTTGGTGTCTTCTGGGTTAGAGAGACTATTAGCAAGTATCTATTGCTGTGTGGTTTCATTTTTAAGAACCACTTAAACATCACTTGTGGACTCAAAATAGCTGTTTGTTTGAGTACCTTCTTCATTTTCTGAAATCAGCTCTAAGGAATAGCATCCATTTTTTTTTTTTAACATGAGCATGAATGGATCAGGCCTAACCTATTCCCCTCAGTGAACTTGATTCTTGTTAGTGCTAGCAGCCCTTTGTGGCCCCAGGTCTCATTTGATTAAACATCTGTCCTTCCTAACCAGGGTTTTAATGAAAGAACGCCCGGGTGTTGGCCCCCGTCCCCACCCAGCTGCCACACGGGAAGGGAAAGCCATGCCAGTCCCTCTTCCCGGCCCGTTTCAGCCCCCTTCTTTGACAGGCCCCCTTCTCTAAGACTCCTCCTTCTCTGCCCACCCCAGCCACCCACCCCCTCCATTCCTCTGGGCCTCAGCCTCCGCACACCCCAGGGTTCCTGCTTATTTCCAGTCCGTGAAGAGTCACTGCAGTGGGGAAAATAAATTAGAAGTCAATTAGACTGAGGTTCCGAGTCCTGGAAGCATGACTGCCGATGAGCATTACTGGTTGTTTTATGTGTCTGCCTGGGGGGGCGGCCTCCCGCATCCATAACCAGCGATCTGGCTAATCAGTGCACAGAGCTCAGAGCTGCTCCAGCAGGAACCAGGGTGTCACTGTCCCATAGCACTTCCACAGACGGTTGTTAAAAATCTCGACTCTGCTCCCGAGCTTCCTCTGGAACAATCCACCTCGGAAAACTTCCTACCGAAGAAGAGCAACACAGGAGAACAACAGACCAATTTGGGCTGATATCAGTAGCAGAGAAGACCAATTAACAAATTCCTGAATTGTGCTGTTTACACTTCTATTCCGAAGGTTAATTATGCGATCAACTAATAGCTTCTGCCTTGATTAGAGGGCCCTTAGGAATAAAAGTGTGTTTCTTCGCGCCAAGTGTGTTTGCGTTTCGGCCCTGCTCTGAGCGCGAAGGCGCTGGGCTCCGCAAATACCTCCTGCACGCCCAGCCATCCTCAGAGGACCCCCAGCCTTCGAATTAGCCCCGGGACCGGAGGTGCGGGTGAAGCACCTTCCCCAGAGTGCTGGCAGCCACGTGTGCGTCCCGCGCCTTCTCTTTGGAACTCGGTATACCACTCAGTCTTGTCAGGTGTGCGCTGGCGAGTGACAAGCGGATGGCCTTTTCCCATCACGGTTCCCTCTTGGGAAGAATCAGCAAAAGACTCGCTCCTCGGTCTTACAGATACGTCGGGGTGGGGGTGGGGGGGGGATCCTATGTATTTTATGCAAGGTTGTTTCAGCTCACTTTTGGGGAGGAAAAGCAACTCGTGTTTGTGGGGATAATGCCATGGCGGGCACTGGGCCTAAAGTGATGTGTGTCGTGTCCCTGCCCAGCCGGTGAGGTAGATGCTCTTCAGATCGGATACTGGCTATCTCCTCTCCTTCCTCTTCCTCTCCTCTTCTCTCCTCCTCTTCGAGTTCGTGCCCACGCCTAGCGACCCCACAGGACAGGGTCGAATTACCCTCTGAGTGCCCGAGACTGGAACTCTTTAGGGGAGCAGAGAACCCCGTCTTTCTCCTAAGGAGCAGGCGGTGGTTTCATACTGCTTGCCTGGCAGGTGGGAGCCCAACTCATAACCTAAGCTATGCGACTTTCCCCAATCCATAACAACTGGTTAAACCTCATTGAACCATGCACCGTGGCCAGGACCAGGACTTTGGAGAAGGTATTTTGGTTTCCTGGGCCTGCTCCATAACAAAACGGCACCCAGTGGACAGCTCTAAGAAGCAGGCATGTGTGGTCTCCCAGTGCAGAGGCGAGACGGCCACAGCAGAGTGAGTGCTCGCCCTGTGGATTCCCTCCAAGGGCTTGGCACCATGGGCTGACCATGCTGCTTCCCTCAGCCCTGGCAGCTGCCAAGACCTAGGTGGGACTCCCTTTCCATGGCCCCACCTCTGCCATCGTGGGTTGTGTGTCTTTTCTGTCGCTTCCACATGAGTTCATCCCTTTCATAAGACACCACTCAGAAGAGGTGAGGAACAGGGCCGCCTCACCCCAGTCTGGCCTCCTGCTACTCTGTCCTGTTGTCCTCCAGTCCAGTCCTGTGCGTACCAACATGTAAAGCCGTATAGCTTGGCCCTATCGCATTTCCCAGGCGGTACCATTTAGAGCCTGCCACATTGTCCTCCAACAGACCCAGGGGGTGGGTTTGAACCTCCCCCTTGCATTTATCAGCTTAGTGTTCAACCACTGTGCCACTTTTCATTTAATATAACTGATAACAAAAGAACATAGCCTTATCTAAAGAGCGCCATAGTTATAGATGACAGGTTATCTTTTGGGGAGACACTCTTCAGTCCATAGTGTTGTTGGTAGATGCTACCCCCTGCCCCCACCCCAGACTGGTACACTGCCCGGTTTTGTCCCATCCTTACAATTGGCCTGTTGTCTCAGCCACAGTGTCCGTCCGTCTACTTGACAGCCTTCCTCTCTTTCACTGCCCCTCAACTTTACCAAACATGGTGTCCTTCTCCAGAGATCGGTGTCTCCCGACAACATGTCCAAAGTTGTGTAACACAAAGTCTCACCATCCTTGTCTCTGAGGAGCATGCCGGCTGTCCTTCTTCCTAGACAGATGTGTTTCTTCTTTTAGCAGTCCATGGGAATTTCAATATTCTTCACCAGCATCACAGTTCAAATGCATGGATTCTTCTTTGGTCTTCCTTAGTCAATGTCCAACTTTCACAGGCATAGGAAGTAGTTGGAAACGTCAAGGCTTGCGTCGGGCAACTCTTAGTCCCAAGGCACACCTTAATTAGCAGCCTTGCTCTTCAATACTCTGAAGAGATCTGACGAGACCGATTTATCCAAGAGAGCACTGCTTTCCATCTCTTGACGGCTGCTGCTATGATCATTGCTTGCGGATCCAAGCAAGAGGAGTTCCTGGACCACTTCCACCTTTCCTCCAAAGGTTTCATTCCTAGAGCATATACTTCTTGAACATCTCCTCTTACCCTTGGAGGCTTCCTCGTTGCTGTGAGGATAGGTTTCAGTGGAGCTTCCAGGCTATGAGAGAGACTAGGAAGAAAGGACTGGAGATCTGCCTCCAAAACCAAGCCAATGGAAGCACCATGGGCTGTGCGTGGCTCCTGATTCAGTTCTTGAAAGCCATTTGTCGTCATAAATGAGGGTCAGCTAGGAAAGCCTTCACTTCAAAACAAAACACAAAGCCACAACCCAAGCCTCCTGCCAGATCATGATCCTCTTCTCCTTTAGAAGTCTGTGGAGAATGCAGAGGGTTGGCAGACTAGTGTTGAGACACAGCTTTGGACTTGCCTAACTATTCGGTCTCCCCGGTATTTAAGATATTTCACAGCAAGAAGTGATTTTCATTAGACTGTAAGCAAATTAGCGTTCAAGCCAAGATGCAAAGAAAGACACAATTAGTGTTCGGAGCACTCCGCCACATGCTTTGACTTCTCTTTGCTAGGAAGCCCTATCTCTCAGAATTAGGTCCTTGCACAAAAGAGAAGACTCCTGCTGCTGTCTGCAGACTGCCAAGGCTGTGTTTTATCGCACCCAATTTACAATGAAATGAAGCCGAAGTCTGCAAGACTGCATTAAAGCTTTAATTTTCCTTTTGGGTTTTACCTCAAGTTTATTGGGACAGGAACCTGGCTGAAGTGGTTTGAAAAATGGAGTATTTTGCTAGTCAATAAATAAAAAGTGGACCCAGAACTGCTGCTCTGCATTACGAAGCTCCCTACACACTCTGAAAGTGGGAGGGCACACCATTCTTCAGCAACATTGATGCGGAGAAAAAGCATCGCTTTCTGTCCCCCAAGTCCAGCTGCTCGAAGGCATGCGGTTCTCAGTGACTTCTGACACACTCCAGTGGCTGTCTTATTACCTGGCTTGGGCTCAGGCACATCTCTTTTGGGGGAAACACATGAAGGGATTGAATTCATTCCCCAGAGGAAGATAAATCTCATCAGACACATTGTAGCAGTGACCCTCTGATCCCAGAGGAGCCTTGGGGGCAAAGAAATGCCCTTCTCTCCCCTACCTTCCACCCCATACAATTTGAGCTTTAGGCAGCTGGGCTGGATGTCTGGCTGGCATCATGTTTGAGTCTGTAGAACTCCCAAATGCCTGCAGGGCTCCCCCCACCCCACCCCACCCCCACCCCATCTTTTGTCATTTTTTATTGCTGCTGTAACAGAAATGCCACACGTGGGAAAGTTTCAAGGACAGAAAGATAGTTTCTCCAGCTTCTGGAGGCTGGAAGTCTTAAATTGTGGCCTCAGCTGTGTTGATTTCATCCTCTAAAATCCTGGATGTTTCCTGGTTCCTTGATCCAAAACGTCACCCACTGTCCACCAGGGCCCTTTGTTAGAGGACAGGGCCCTGAAAGCCTTCTTGGACCTTCGTGTGTGACACCACAGCCGGCGTGGAAACTGTAGGGAGCTACAGTAGCCTGCAGCTGTGGAGATCCTTCCAAGACAGAACATATGGAGGTGGCATCCGACTGCCTCCAGCTTCACAGGGGGATGAAACCAAGTTCCACACCATCGATGCCCCAAACTGACCCCACCCTCTCTCTACCTTCCTGCCAATCCTTACCCTGACCCTCCCTCCCACAGCGCTTTCCTCTATCATTGGGGTGTTATAATTCATTGCAATCGTCCTATGAACCTCACAGACAGTACTCACAGTTATGAGGCTCATTAAGGAAGTCAATGGGATGCAAATATTCAAGATATACCATAACTTTTTAGACAGGACATCTTCGCCATTGATGGTTGATTTCGCTGCAGCCATGCTTGCAGGCAGGCCTCTCTCTGGTCTCTTGTCTGTCAGTCACATGGCCCATTGGCCTCTAACCTGTTTGTGTCATGTTAAACAAAACTTTTTTAAGCCTGCCAAGAAATGCCCAAGTGGCATGCCACTCTGCCATTAGCCTCAGCCTCAAGACACTCAGCTCGCGCACTGCTGGTCAGTAAACCCAACTCCCCCAGTTAAGTGCCTGGAGACACACTACTCCACAAACCAGTCTCCTACCCAGAATCACCCAACTGCATTTGCTCTGTGGCCTGGGAAGCCCATTTCTCTGCCTCATGCTCTGGCTCCTGGTTCCGCATTGCCCCTCTGCCACTCGTTTGGTGTTTCAGCTGTCTCCTGGATCAAGGAGTTTCCATGTTCAGGGATCTCAAGGCCCACAGGATGCATTCCATCCCTGGTTCTTCTCTCTTGCTGGTAGAGATTCTCTGTTCCCTGCTTCTGAGATGGCTCATTTCATACCAGGCAGGATGGCCATCACAAGTCAGCCTGGCAACCTTCACAGCAGAACCAGATAATCCTATCAGGATCTTCTCCCACCTTTTCTTATTCAGGCACACAGAGGAAAAGTCATTTGGTGAAACTTACAAAGACTATGGCTATAGATGTGAATGTGACCAGGCTGCGACATCTGTCACCCCCTGGATCGCCCATGATTGATTTGACTGATCTGGCTGGTTAGGCAGCTCGTCCCTACTCCCCTCACTGCTCTGTCTGCATCTCTCCCAAAGCTGTGCACTTGATCGAAGAGGCCGGCCTTCCCCGATAGAAGGAGGACCATCCTTCTTTCAGGGGTATGCGAGTCGCTGCGCTCCCTTGCTAATACCACCACACAAGTCTCAAGACTATGGCTAGAAGAACCATAGTAAAGGATTTGCTTCACTGCAGTGGGACACAGTGATCAGAGCACCTCAGCGGGAGCCTGAGACATACCCACCCTCCAATTTTCCCTGCCCAGACCTGGGCACACTCGCCTGACACCACAAAGCACAGTCCTACTGCACCAAGAAGGTTGCTGATGGCCTCCCATTGCTCTTGGGAGAGGAAAGAGATGGGAATATTCAAATGGAAAAGTGTGATGACAGCATGTATCGCATAAAGTGGTTTTTCCTGAAGTTCTGTTCGTAACGGTGGGTTGATCCCACAACTGCCTTCCTTATCAATGCCCTCTTCCCAAATGTACTATGTTTTCTTGTTATCTATTTCATGATTTTCTCAGTGGCACCAAAATTTGAGAAACTCTTGTTGGAAATTTATTGGAGGGGAAGTCAAATATAGGTAGTTCCCCCAATTATAAACATTCAATTTATGTAAAACCCATCATTATGAACTAGCCCTCATACAGCTATTATGGTAAACATCTGAGTTATGGCGATGAGTTGTAAGAACCTCCCATAATGTGGCTCTCCTATTCATCATCTTGAAAGAGCCCCAGTGGCGTCGTTGTTAAGCACTGGCCTGCCTACCCCAAGGTCAGCAGTTCCAAACCAGCAGCCACCTGGTTGGAGAAAAATGGGACTTTCTTTTTTAAATAAATCATTTTATTGGGGGGGCTCATACGACTCTTACCACAACCTCTACATCCACCCATTGTGTCAAGCACATTTGTACATGTGTTGTCATCATCATTCTCAAAACATTTGCTTTCTACTTGAGTCCTTGGTATCGGCTCCTCATTTTTCCCCTCCCTCCCTGTGCCCCCTCCCTCAGAAACCCTTGGTAATTTATAAATTATTGTTTTGTCATGTCTGACACTGCCTGGTGCCTCCCTTCACCCACTTTTCTACTTCTGTAAAGAGGTACAGCCGCAGAAATGCACAGGGCTGTTCTGTCCTGCCCCTGCTTGAGTGTCACCAGCACCTGGAATCAAAAGTGAGCTTTTGAGTAACTCCTTGGCTTTGTGATTCACTGGGTGGAGCATGTAAGTCAAGTGTAGAGGACTCTGACTCGGGGGCTGGTCCCGTTTGCCTTTCTGCTGAAAGAAGCAGGCACAGGCATCCCATGGTCATCCAGAAAGAAGAGCCGTTGGTGGAGCATGTGCAAGATCCCTGCCGGCAGGGGCAGAAACAGCTGTTCACTGAGGCCACAGCACCCGGACCTTGAGACAGAGTAGTGGGCTTGCCCCGCCGGGGGAACTAGACAGAGGTCCAGGGACCCTGTGCCTGAGAGGCTAAGGGCCAGCGAGAGATGCGTCCAGCGGGCCTGAAAAGAGGCACTGCAGAAGGAAGAACGGCATCCATGCCATTTGTAAACTGCTGGCTTCTCTGATGACGTGCAGCGGAGAAGCAGAGCGTGGTGGGCATGGCACGGGTGACGTGCCTGACCCCTGTCTCATGACGTGACAATCCGCCTCAGGCTGGTTGGGGGTTGGATTCTCCTTCTCATGTAGGTAGCCAGAGGTCAGACGCGACCCCAGGTCATTTCATCAGGTAGGAGCAGTGGATCTTAAGAACAATCGCGCACTGCTTTGTGACGTGTGTCAAAGATGAGGATGACGATGACTACATTATGATGCTGAGGAGCCTTGTGGCACAATGGTTAAGTGTCGTGCTGCGAACTGAAAGGGGGGGGGTGTTATTGTACAATAAGGCCGTTTGAGCGTGTCTGCAAGTGTCTCCTTAATGTCTCTGTGCAAAAAGAGATGCTGTTTACCATGGACTGGGAGGAACATATGATGAGCCGATCTTAGCTGGAGCCGTACCTAATTGTCCTGATTCAGAAGCACACATTCATCACAAAGACAGATTTAGGAATGAAACAGTCATTCATAATCTGGGGACTGACTGTAATGACATAGAGGAAGCTAAGAGAAAAGTCCATTCTCTCCACACGATAAACAAATCCTGAAGAACTAAAGCTCCCAAAGCAGCACTCGCTCTGCATTTTTGCCGGAGCGTAGAGGTGCCCAGCATGCACAAGCTATGGCCTGGACTTGTTCTATCGAGGCCTGGCTTCACCATCCATTAGCATTCCCAGGGATCTTCTTGAGGACCCATCAGGCAGCAGACCCATAATAGGGTGTAGAAGAAACAGGTCCCATTGTCCTGGGTGAGGGGAGGAGCCCTGAGGCAGAGTTGGGAGCACCAGGGCTGGCTGGTTGTCACCCTGCACCCAGGGCCCTCCTGTGGACCTGTCAGAGGGAGCAGGGACCCAGCCACGGATGAAGGAGTGTCTCCAAGAGGCCTGCTGTGACCCTTGAAGAAAGGCGTGGAAGAGTCAGGCCCTGAATATGCACTCACCCAATGTCCAGAAGTTTTCAGCACCATCACGATTCCCTACTATCCTTTTCATTATCCAGGTACTGGTGTTTGTGTCATAATAACATGGCTACTTTGCTAAAAACCCTGCATTCTACCAATTGGCATGCTAAAAAAAAAATAGGGCTTATGGGAAAGATCGAGTTGGGACCGTCCATAAAAATCTATGGAACTTGGTAAGCAGAGCACTAGCAAAAACAATCACAGTGCTAATAAAACACTAGCCTGGTTACATCTCCCCTGGCATTTGCACTCAGCATCACTGGCAGTGACTTCTTCACAGGCAAAAATCCGCGCCTCGGGCAGCACCTCCTCTCACAAGAAGGACACTCATCTCTCAGAGAGACAGGCTCCTCCACGATCAAAATACTGCGTCAAGGGGTAGAACTTCTTTTGAAGCTTTTCACTCTGGGGGAAATATGGTCAAGCTTCTAGTTCTGACTCCTGTTTATAAGGTATATGGAAGAGTGATTAACGTTTTAGCATTATGAGTCAATCCAGAATAGGGGGAGTTTTACAGGTTAAATGATTCAGAATGGAAAGGGCATTTATTGAGGTCTATATACAGGCATGTACATTAAGGTGACGAGCCGTTGCGCTTTTTAACATTTGTCCCACATGCTGCAGCATTTTAAAATTAAAGTAAATATATTGCAATACTATTTTTGTGTTCTATGAAAATTTTTGTTGCTCCATACAGACCAAACTTTTAATCAAGAACCCACCTCGCACCCTCACCCCCCCCCCCCCCCCCCCCCCCCCCCCCCCAGCTAATAGTGTCCCGCTTAAAATCTGGTCACTTTAAATTTGTACATTTGTAAATATATTTATAGATAATGATAGGGAACCATATCTATGTACATTTATTTATATGTTAAGTACTAAGGTAGCAGATGGACATTGAGCCTCTACTCAAGTACTCCCTCAATGCAAGAGCATTTTGTTCTAATAAACTAGCATTCTGTGATGCTCACTTTCCTGACATGATTGCTGAAAGCAAAATGGATGCATAAGCAAATGTGGTGAGGAAAGCTGATGGTGCCTGGCTATCAAAAGATATAGCATCTGGGGCCTTGAAGACTTGAAGGCAAACAAGAAGCCATATATCTGAGAAGCCATGAAGTTCACGCGAAAGAAGCACCCTAGTCTGTGTGATTATGAATATCAATGGGATCAGGTATCAAAGACCCAGAACAAAGAATCATATCAATGTGAATGAGGGAGGTGTGAAGTGGAGATTCAAAGGCCATTTGTAGACAATTAGACACATCCCCTCATAAAAGGGTCACAAAGAGAGATTAGTCAATCACGGTGCAGTGTAGCACTGATGAAGCATACAACTTTCCTCTTGTTCTTTAATGCTTCTTCCCCTCTATCATGATCCCAATTCTACCTTAAAATTCCAGCTAGACCAGAGCATGTTAATGGGTACAGATCAGAGCTGGAAACACAGGGAATCCTGAACAGATAAACCCCTCAGGACCAATATTGAGAGTAGCGATACCAGCAGAGGAAGGGGAGGGTGGAGTAGAAAGGGGGAACCGATCACAATGATCTACATATAACCCCCTCCCAGGAGAATGGCCAATAAAAAAATAGGTGAAGAGAGACATTGGTCAGTGTGAGATATGAAAGAAAAATAAATTATTAAGGGTTCATGAAGGAGGAAGGGCAAGAGAGGGAGGGGGGAAAAGAGGAGCTGATAGCAAGGGCTCAAGTAGAAATAAAATGTTTTGAAAATGATGGTGGCAACATAGGTACAAATGTGCTTGACACAACGGATGGATGGATTGTGATAAGAGTTGTATGCGCTTCCTATAAAATTATTTTTAATTTTTTTTAAATAAGAAGGAAGACTGTAAAGAAAGGGAGGGAGAGAAGGATAAAGGAAGGAAGAAGGACAGAAAAATAGTGTAGGAAAGAAGGAAGGAAAAGTAGAAGCTATTGTGGATGGCTTTTAATATACTTCAGAGAGATTTCAACCAAGTATAATGTAAACCTGGGTTGAACAAACCAACTGTAAAAGCACACTTTTCAGCAACTGAGGAAAATGCAGCACTGGCTTGCATTAGTTGACATTTAGAAATTCATGTTCATTTTGTTGAAAGGGACTATAATGTTAGGCTTATCTTCTTTTAAACATGGCCTCTTCTTACATTAGAAAAAGTAAAAACAGGTGAAGTAAATAGATCCAAAAATGTTAGCAGTTGCTTACTCTTGAATGGAGACGTCAGAGTTCTCCATATGGACTTGTGTTAGGGTGGACTAGAGAAACAAACCCAGAGACATTCATATGTGTGTCAGAAACAGTTTGATATACAAGAGCAATTGGTTATGGAGTAAACATTCCAACCCAGTCCAGGTCAAGCCCCTACGTCCGATATTAGCCCATCTGTCCTATGCCAATGTCCAAGCTCCTCTTCAGATTCAGGCACCACTTACAATGACGCTGAGTGCAGGAAGATCACGGGCCACAGGGTGGACAGTCGTGCAGATTCTGCTGTAGTGCAGGCATCTCCGTGCTGGTGTGGATCTCCACTTGGCTTTTCCAGCTGCAGGGCTCTCACTGCCATCCACACAGACCCATGGGTCTTGGCAGGAGAGAGTCTCCCAGGGAGCGAGCATGTGTCTGCCTCCAATTTATCTCTTTAGGACCTCCAAATGCGGTGATCAAGTTGCAACCTGGTTGGCAAGCTAAACTCCACTCAGAAGTCTCAAATTGACAGCAGATTATGGAACTACCGCACTACTTTTCGGAGTGACTGAATTTTTTAAAATAGAAACAATACGTTCCCATACTGCCAAAAAGCATGAAAGAACTCAAGAAAGGGGAGAAGACAAAACAAAACAGTTATGAGGATGAGAGGATAGAAACTGAAAGAGCTCCCACTGGCTAAGCGGGAACAACCTGAATTATGTCGCATTGGATTATAACTGAAAGCAGAAAATAAATATCCATAATTTCATACCGGTACAAATAATTACATAAAAACAATGGAGAGAAGAGATAAAACTCTCCTGTAACAAAGTTTCAAATAATTTACACAGATACTGTTTGCTCCAGGAGATGGAGTCGAACTGCCTGTTCCTTAAGGGGATGATGCATAGAGGATACCTCCCTGAGAAGCAGCAGCCTCTGCATACACTGTTTGTTATGTATGGCTGGGAAAGGAGGTTAGTGTGGAGAAAACTGACAATGAACACCTCATTCACGTAACCCTGTTACTAAGCCATGCTGGTAACATACCCTGCGTGTGTGATAAAAATGGCACTTTATCTCTCTGATCTGTCAAAAAGTCACAATTCAAATACACGTCAAGAGAAAAAAAAATCGCAAAAGTGGGACATTATACTTGACAAGCGCTCTTCCCAGCTTGTCATCATAAACAAACCAAGCTTAAGAAAGTCAGGCTAGGAGGAGCTAAGGAGAGAGCCTGACTCCACATAATGGTATCGCTATCCGGGACGGGTTTCTGAAACAAAACGGACACTAAGGAAAACTTAGGAAACCACAATTATGTCTGGCTGTAGTTATAACAGTTTACATTTACAACATTAGTACCTCAATGGTAACCATATGCCACACAGCTCCTTCAGTTGTGAGATACTCACTGGGTTATTTCCACATTGTGCTAGTCCAGGCAGACTAGAGAGACAGATTCATAGACACGCATATGGATATAAGGGTAAGGTTTGTATACAACAGGAATGGAACACTGAGAAAGCATCCCAGCCCAGTCCAGTCCAAAGTCATAAGTCCAATATTAGCCCATATGCCCAATACCAGTCTACAAAGTCTCTTTCCAACTCACAAAGTCACAGGTCAGTGGGTGCAGAGTCCGGCCACTGGCAGGGGTCTCCCCATGGCTCCTTGCTTCCAGGGCTCAGGGTCCATCAACAGCATCCAGTGGTGGTAGAATCAACTCAGCGCTGGCAGGGGTCCCCACGTGGCCTCTCCAGCTTCATTAGGGATAGGTCGTATGGCTTCTCCTCTAGCTCCTCCAGCTCCTGGGACGCGGCCATCCTGTCTTGTCTGTAGTCTGTCATCTCGGAAACTGACTCCCAACAACTGGGGAGAAGGCCTCTCATCTCCAAGAGGGAAATACCGCGAGATTTCCCAGAAGTCTCAGGAGAAAGCCATGCCCACACGGAGGCCTCATTGGCTACTCAATGGCTATCTCCAGATTAACAGGCTAGACTCCACCCTACATCCCAATCATGAAATTGACATCACGAACACATGAGCTCCACACACATGTTGCCCCCCCCCACACCTCAAACATTATGTGCAAGTTTTATGTATGTAGAGATTTAATTTCATTTTTTTCAAGACTATACCTTGGAGTGAAATTTCTGAGTCATGCTGTAAGTCTAGATTTCACTTTCTGAAAAGTTGCTATTTTCCAAAATGGTTGTACCATTTTGCAATCTCATTGGCAATATAGAAAGCTCCAACTTCTCCACATGTTCACCAATGTTATGTACTGACTGCCCCCCACCCCCCTTTTTAATCTTAGCCACCCTGGTAGGTGTAGAGTGGTGTCTCCTGGCTTGGGCTTGTGTCTCCCAATAATAATCATATGAATGTTAAGGTTGAGTATCTTTTCAGGTGCTTATTGGTTACCTGTGTATCTTCTTTTAGAAATACGCATTCCAATCCTTTGCCTATTTTACTAGGGGGTGGGGGTAGTGGCAAGTGAAGCCTGGGTGCTGCTTTTGTGTGCATCACATTGCCCATGAAATCTGCTATTCCCCAGGGTCTCCAAAGGTGAGCAAAGTGAGGGACTTGGCTCCCTGCACTGCTTCAGGGGATGAGGAAATGCTGGTCTCTGGTAAAGGGGATCTGTCAGCTGACGGCGGTGCTGCTCTCCCACTTGAAGAAACTTGGTTCGACTTAGCTTTACAGTTGAATTTCTTTTCTTGCTGCTAGGAAGTCCAGGTTCTCTCTCATAGTGGAACCTCTCCCAGAGTTGCTGAGCACATCTTCCCATCTTTGTTATCTGGCAACCACATCCCTACTCTGAGTTTGCATATTTTACACTTGTCTCCTCGTGGGAGTTACAGTCTCAGAAACTAACTGGGGCATTTCTGTAGTCTTGCTCTGAGTTGGTATCGACTTGATGGCCATAAGTTTGGCTTGCGCTTTAAGTTGAGTTATAAAAGTCTGTAATAGATTCTATATAAAAGTCCTTTATTAAATATATGAATTTGAAAACGTTTTTTCCTGAGCAACTAAGCCCACATGGAAGAAGCACACCAACCTCTGTGATGATGAGGTGTTGATAGGATCAGGTGTCAGGCATCAAGACCCAGAACAAAAAAAAAAATCATATCATTATGAATGAGGGGGAGTGCAGAGTGGAAACCCAAAGCTCATTTGTAGGCAATTGGACATCGCCTTATCGAAGCGTCACACGGAAGCGACAGATAACCCAGACAGGGTACAGTATAGCACCAATGCAGCAAACAACTTTCCTCTAGTTCTTTAATGCCACACTACCTTCACAGTCATGAACTCAATTCTACCTTACAAATCTGGCTAGACCAGAGCATGTGCATGGGTACAGACAAGATCTGGAAACACAGGGAATCCAGGACAGATGGACCCCTCAGGACCAACATTGAGAGTAGCCATACCAGGAGTGGAAAGGGAAGGTTGGGGGGAAGATAGGAAGAACGGATCACAATGATCTACCCATAATCCTCTCCCAGGGGGACAGACAACAGAAAAGTGGGAGAAGGGAGACATTGGTCAATGTAAGACATGAAAAAATTGTATCAAGGGTTCATGAGAGAGAGAGGGGGAGGGAGGGAGAGGGGAAATGAGAAGCTGATGCCAAGGGCTCAAATAGACAAAAAATGCTCTGAAAATGATGATGGCAATAAATGTACAAATGTGCTTGACACAATAGATGAATGTATGGACTGTGAGAAGAGTTGTATGCACCCCCAATAAAATGATTTTAAAAGGAAAGGAAATGTTCTCTCCTGTTTCTTCGAAGCTGTAAATTGGAAGAGACACGATGGCCGTGAGTTTGGTTTGTTTTTTCTACCCTTAAGCGCAACAGTTTTTCATTTGATGAAGTCCAGTTTATTATTTTTCTTTTGCTCTTGTTCCTTTGGTGTCAGATAGAAGATTCTGTTGTTTTCCTCTGAGAGTTTTATCATTCTAGTGCTAACATTTAAATCTATGACTCAATTTGCATTAATTCTTTGTATAGTTTAAGGCAGATGTCCAACATCACTTTTTGGAGGTTTTTTTTTTTTTTTTTTGCATGTGTACACCCAGTTGTCCTAGCATCATTGGTTGAGAAAAACTCCTCTTTCCCATTGGATTTTTTCATTACCTTGGTCGAAGATTAACTAATCATCAATGTAAGAGCCTTTTCTATTTCCTTTTGGGGAATAACTGCTTTTCTTATCCTAAGGGGAATATTTGTTCATCAAAATATTTGGGCGATATGGAAAAGAATATATGCTAATATATTAAGACATATTGTAATCCCAACATCTAGAGCAAACCTGAATTTCTGAAGCTATTATTTTTGAATAATTTCCTTTGTAACCAAAATGTCAGGGCAAGTTGTGGAGGCACTGCTGTAAGGGTCTGTGTTGGCTAAGGTCTCCTTGGACAATTGTGAGGGAGGCCAGGGACGAGAATGGCGTGGAGATGGGTCATCTAGGGCTACACAGCCGTGCTCAGACCAGCTCTGGGGAGTTATCTTGTGCAGCTATCCTGGGAAGTGAGGAATCAGCCCAGTCAAACATCGGGAGAGAAAAGGCATATGACAAGGTTCCTTGCAGTGCAGGATGCTTTGGTCTCCTTGCGGGCCTTATCCTGCTCAGAGAAGCACATCCATGTAACCCTTTGATGACTTACCAATCCAAGATTCATCTTTCTGCTGTCTATGGCATTCCCTTCCCCCCCCCCCACCTTTCTCTAGTTTGATTCCGTCTCTTTCTAAGTCTCGAATTCACAGCCCTGCTGGAGAAGAGTTAATTGGGTCAAGAAATCACATTCCAAATGTGGAGAAGTTCTATGAGCAGCATCTTTTCCCCAGGTTATGGAGAGGACTATGTAATTTGCCATGCAATCTGGGGTCCTTTTAAGAGTGGTCATACCAAAAATTAAACTCATTGTCATCCAGTTGATGTTGACTCATGGTGACCCTATATGACAGGGTAGAACTCTTCTGGAGGATTTCTGAGACTATAGCTCTTTAAGGGAGTAGAAATTTCTATCTCTGTCCTGAGGAGGGGCTGGTGGTTTCAAACTGCTGACCCTACTGACACCTTTAGGAGAAGTGGTATTGCATTCATCATCAAAAAGGACATTTCAAGATTTATCTGGGAGTGCAATGCTGTCTGTGATGATAATATAATATTTATCTGCTATCAAGAAAACCTAACCACTACAACTATTATTCAAATTTATGCATCAATCACTAAAGGAAATGATGAAGAATTCTACCAATATCTTCAGTCTGAAATTGGTTAAACATGCCTTTAATACGCATTGATAGCTCTTGGCTATTGAAATGCGAAAATTGGAAACAAAGAGGAAGAAACAGTAATTGGAAAATATGGTCTTGGTGATAAAAATTTAACAGAATATGACAAATAGAATTTTGCAAGACCAACAACTTGTTCATCGTAAATATTTTTCAACAGCACAAAGACACCAAAATCAAGTTGACTACATCCATGGGAAGAGACAATGGAGAAACTCATTATCAACAACTAAAACCAAGCCAGCGGACTAACAATTGCTTATATGTAAGTTCATATTGAAGCTGAAGAAAATTGAGCAAGCTTATCAAAGCTAAAATACAACCCGGAGTCTATTTCCTCTGAATTTTGAGAGAACAACTCCAGAACAGATTGTTCGAAGATTGAGAGGAGACCCGATGAACGGTGATAACATCATACATGAAGAAAATATTTAATGAAAGAGCATTAAAAAGATAGGAAAGAAACAAAAGATCAGTGTGGATGTCAGAAGAGACTCTGAAACTTGCTCTTAATCATAGAGTAGCTACAGCAAATTGAAAAAATGATGAAGCCAATAGAAAATTTCAAAAGGCAGCTCAGAAAGTTAAAGTAAATATTATAAGGAAATATGCAAATTTTTAGAATTACAAATCCCAAAAGGATTCTTTTTGATTTTTGGCCACACTCAGCAAATCTTAAATGGAAAGAACAAAAGTAAACAATTCAAGCCTCTGGGGAGGGAAGGGAAAAAATAAGGAGCTGATAGCAGGGGCTTAAGTAGAAAGCAAATGTTTTGAGAATGATGAGAGCAACAAATGTACAAATGTGCTTGACCCAGTGAATGGTTGTATGGATTATGATAAGAGCTGTATGCCCCCCTAATAAAGTGATTATAAAAAAACAGAAGCAATGCAAGCCTCAAGTTGCAATATTGAAATATTCTATAAGCAAAATATTGAAGGATGCAGGAGTATCAAAAGAAGATGCAAAGAATACCCACAGTCACTGTCCCAAAAAGAACTAGTTGGCATTCAACCATATAAAGAGGTAGCAAATGAGCAAGAACCAATGGTGCTAACAGAAGAAGTTCAAGTTGCATTGAGTGCATTCACCCCAGGAAAGCAAAGGCTCCAGGAGTTGATGGCATATCTATCAGAATGTTTGGACAGCTGATGAAACCTTTCACATTGGAAGCATTTACTGCTCAATGACAAGACATTTGGAAGATAGCTTGTTGTTCAACTGATTGGAAAAGATCCATGCGTGTGCCCATTCTAAAGAAAGATGACCCAAAACTATATTCAAATGATAGAACAATATCATTGATAGCACATGCAAGTAAAAATGTTCCTGAAGACCATCCAACAGTGGTTTCAGTAGCACATTAGCAGGGACTTACCAGAGATTCAGGTTGGATTCCGAAGAGGACATAGAACAAGGTATACATTGCTGCTGTCAGGCCAAGAGAATACCAGAAAGATGTTTGCTTGTGCTTTATTGGCTATGCAAGAGCCTTGGGTTGTGTGCATCATACCAACTATGGGTATACCTGAGGAGAATGGGAATTTCTGAAATTATCCCCTGCATGCAATTATCTCATGCAGAACCTGTACATAAATCAAGATGCAGTTGTGCAAACAAGGGAATACTACATGGTTTAAAACCAGGGAAGGTGTGTAAGCGTTATAGCTCCTCACCATTTTTATGAGCAAATATTCAGAGAATCTGGATTCTATGAAGAAAAATGCCGCCTCAGGATTGGAGGAAGATTTATGAACAACCTGTGATGTGCAGATAACACAATCCTGCTTGTTGAAAGTGAGGAGGACTTGAGGCACTTGCTGATGAAGATTAAGGATTACAACCTTCAGTGTGGGTCATAATTCAATGTGAAGAAAGGCAGAATCCTCACAACTGGACCAGTTGGTAACATCTTATGAAAGAGAGAAAGTGGTCAAGGATTTTGTCTTGCATTGAGTAAGTCTCCTGTACAAAACCTCTTTAAGGTGTTGAAAAGCAACACTCCCAGGACTCAAGTGCAACTGCCTCAACCAATGGTATTTTCTTCCAATCATCTGATGTGCCTGTCAAAGTTGCACCTTGAGAAAGGAAGAGAGAAAAACTGATGCAGATGAGTTGTGCACGAGTGTTGAAAGTAGCAAGAATTGCCCAAGAACAGTGTCTTGGAAGACATACAGCCAGAAGACAATGGATGGTGAAGCTTCATCTCATGGACTTTGGATGGATGTGTTGTCAGGAGTCTTTGGAGAGGGACACCATGCTTGGTAAAAGGAAAGGGTCAGTGAAAGAAAGCCAGGTTCTCAGTGAGGCAAATTGACATCGTAGCTGCAGTAATAGGCTCAAACCGGAAAAATGTTTTCTCCAAATGATTTAGAACTGACTGAATGACCAACATTTACTGGGCATTTTTACCGTGAGAGTCTGAGAACTCTGTGAGGAACACTGATGACAAATGGACAGGAAGGGGCAGAGATGGACGTGCTGGGCGCTGGGCAGGCAGAAAGGAGTGGATGCACAGCTATCTAGGTGTCTGGAGAAGGGTCTGGCAATTGGAAAGTTGAGGCTGAGCTGAGCAGGTGAAAAGAAAAGAACGGGATACCAAGGAAGAGGCAGGTTGGATCTAATCTTTCCTGTTGAAAGTCAGGGAAGGAAGGAAGTCCAGCTAAAGCATTGCCAATGGCATGTTCTAGAACAAAGCAGACTTTCTGGTTGACTTAAAACAGCAGATGTCTATCCTCTCATAGTTCTTTTTGTTTTTTTAAATCACTTTATCGCCTACAGCTCTTATCACAATACACACACACACACATCCATTGTGTCAAGAACTTTTGTACATATGCTGCCATCGTCATTTTCAAAATATTTTCTTTCTATTTGAGCCCTTAGTATCAGCTCCATCACAAGCCTTTGATAAATTCTAAATTGTTATTATTTTCATGCCTTACATCGTCCACTGTTTCCCTTCACCCACTGTTCTCATGTTCATCTCCCACTCACAGTTCTCAAGGCCAGAAGTTCAACATAGGCTGTTGGCAGAGCAGTTGGTTTCTTAAAATAATCTGGAAGAAGACCCTTGTCTGCCAGTTTGGGGTGGCCCTGGAGTTTGTCCTCTGTGGCCCCCAGACCTCTCCTTCCCGTTTCTTCACCTTTTTTAAAAATTAGGGAATAGTAAGGATTGGATTAGGAGCCACCCATTCAGATACAACCTCCTGTTAAAAAATACCACGTTCAAAGACCCTGAAGGGGTCTGAATGTAAGTACATACTGAGAAGTGCCAGAGAATAGGACTTCAACATAACTTTTGTGGGAGACATATTTCAACCAATAGTAGAAAAACAAAACAAAACTCAGATCCCTTTCAGAGAAACTGTTAGGCCAATGGTTCTCAACCTCTGGGCCACGACCCTTTCACAGGGCTTGCCCAATTCATAACAGTAGCAAAATGAGAGTGATGAAGTAGCAATGAAAATAATTTTTTGGTTGGAGGGAAGTCACCACCACATGAGGAACTGTCTGAAAGGGCCTTGACATGAGGAAGGCTGAGATTTACCATGCTATGCAGAGCTCTCACAGCACCCATCCTGGAGGGTCCTGGCTGCGTTCTAAGGCAGTTCCAGGGAGGGATGGGCAGGAAGGAGGAAGATAATGGCTTCCACCTGCCCATGAAGGCCAGGAGACCCTGAAAGGTCACGGAGAGAACCCCTGCCCGTCCTCAGTGTTCCCCTGCAGGCACATCTACTACTACTACTTCTCCTTCAAGCGCTCCTGGGTTAAGAGACCCGCGGTGGCATTGTGATGACGCATTGGGCTGCTCACTTCCAGGTCAGGGGTCCGAAGTCCTCAGTCTTTCCGGGAAGAACAGCAGGGTTTACTGCTCCTGTAATGCGCGCCATCCTAGAAACCCACACGGGCGTTCCCCGCCCCCGCCCTCCGTCCTGACAGGGCCATGCCAAGTCGGAGTCGACGCAAGGGCAGGGAGCTTGGTTGGGTTCTCAGGCTCCTAGTGCTGCCGAGGCAGGAAGACCCCGCCGAGGGGGTGGATGTGAACAACAGAACTCAAGACCGAGGCCTCAAAAGGTTCCTGGGACAATGGAAGGGGAAAATCGTGGGTTTTCCCCCAGGACCCTGTCGAAGCCCCCTCATATTTTCCCATGGCTGTGGAGGCTGGATTCCAGCGGGGGTCTTATCACACAGGGGCTGTCTAGCTAGCCTGGGGCGGCCGCTGGCCATTGCCTGTGAGCAGTCCTCATAAAGGGTCTGTCTTCCCTTTCACCCACTCCCACCCCCAGGGGCTCCGTGTTGGCATCAGACCTCTAGAACGTGGGTGCGGTTAGAGTCAGAACTCAACCTCCTTGTGTGCAGTCTGTAAATATCAGGACAGCTAAAGCCCTCCTTCTCTACAGGATGATACCCAGGCCCGGCTCTGGAGGCCAGCACATCTTGGGGTGGGGGAAGCACATTTAATCCAAAACCCTCTCCGCACAATTTGCTGGCACACCTGAACCCCAAAGCAACGGGACGGAAAATGCATTCATATCGTTATTATTTTTCGTTGTAGCAAAGTAAATGAACGCACTTCAGAAGCTTCTTGGGAGAATGAAATGATATTGAAATCTCCCCACAAATGTTTTGAAGCCCTCTCATGTCTCACAAAGCGTTTGCTGTCTTTTATGGGGTCAGTTCATTTACCGTTTTTTAAATGTACAGACCGACTCAGTGTCCCGTCAGCAACCATTCCTAGACCCCTGCCCAGCTCACTGTCACACACTTCTGTTTCTATGACTGTCCTGGACAGTGAATGTCAGTGTGTACCCCTCCGCCACCCACTCCACTGTCCCTTTGTGCCCAGTTGCGTCTCTCAGCTTACCGCTGTCGGGGTGCAGCCAGGCTGCAGTGTGGTTCAGGTCCTCGTCTGTCCTCTCGGTTGCATGCAACCCTTTATGCGCGCACACCACACTTGGCCTGTTCATCCCACGGCTGGTTTTCAAGTGCATTGGATTGTTTCACCACTGGGCTTTTGAGAACAGCGTGGTCTTAGGCATCGGTGTGCCTGTATGTCTGAAAGTAAGTGCCACCTACATGATTGTTTTTCTCACTACGAGATATGAGGGGCCTTCCAAAAGGTCATGGGAAAATAAAAAGAAAAGAGAATGGATTTTTTTTTCCAGGAAATTTTTGAAGTCCCTTTGTATGCACAAGGATAAAGAGTGAATAATTCTACCACTAGAGATAGCTACTATTAACATGATACTCCACGGAGCTGGTAGTTTTCGTTGGCATAGATAAATAGTTTTTCCTTTCAAAATGTGTTTTTAAATGAGCCTTCTCCCCGAGTCCCCCCAACCCTCTCTATTCTTTACCCATTTGCTCCAAATAAAACGTATGCAGCAGACTAATGAGTTTATTGGAGAAAGGGAGAGCAATATTACTGCTTTAGAAACACACTGTGATAAACATGAAGGAAATTACCACCTTAACATATATTTCAAAGATTTTTCTTTTGTACAAATATGACCTGTCAGATGGTCCCTGCTTCCTAAGCTTCTAGAAGGTTATTGTGAAAGAAGCTCTTTCTTTCTTTCTTTTTTTCTTTTAAGCAATCATAAGTGGAAAATAAATTCCCAGCCGTGTAGTCCCAGAGGCTGAGCAATTGAGGGGATAATGAAATGCAAATAGGAGCAGACAACAAGGAGTCTCCACCTGAGGAGAGAGGCTACTCTGCGGGAGGCCAGCAAGGAGGTCTCTACCCAGACTCCGAGGGAGGTCACTGCCCAGAGGGCTCCCCCGGTGGGTCTCACTAAGGACTCAGGGCAGTCCTGTCCTGCCATTGAGCCAGGGAGGTATTTGATGATGCGGTCAACCTCTGTGGGACACCCAAAGGCTACTGAAACCAAGGCACCTCACTTTTTAGCCCCCCGTGGCCAGAGTTCTGCAGAAAGGAACCATGTGCCCAGGCGCCACAGACTAACTTCATAGAGGGAAGCCAGAGAATTGAGGAGGCCAGAAACAGTGGCTGGGCTAACCTAATGTGGAATGCTTTCTTTTTTTGGTGATTTCTTTTCAAGGAGACTATATGATGACATGGCTGGCAAACACAAAAGCATTTCCATGGATTTATAATGTACTGGTCTGTAAGCCCTCTTTGAGGGTGCTTGGGGGCAGTGTGTGTGTGTGTGTGTGTAGTGGTCAAAGTCCTCCACTACAAACAGACAGATCTGAGGTTAGAATCCTTCAGCAGGAGGATGAGAAGGCAGCCTGCTTCTATAAAGCGTGATAACTTTGGAAAGGCGGTGGGGCACTTCTGTGTTCCATAGCAGAGCTATGAGTCAGACTGCACTGAGCGGCAGGGGACCTAGTTTCAGAAACCCTCTTTAACTGTATGTTAGATCAGCACTTCTTAGCATGAGCCCAGTCTCACAGAATCAACTTGTCAGAAATATAAATTTTAGGGCCCACAAATCCAGGGCTACATATGGTAGCCAACTGGAATGCGGGGACGAGGGTGGAGGGTGGGGCAGGTAGTGATTTGTAGAGAGAGAATGAGGTATTAACCTGCCCAAGAAGAGCATATTGTTCATACCTCCACAGGGAAAGAGGGACCAAACTTAAGCCCGGTGACCCAGGATGTGAATGCAGCATGATGACACGGAGTGGGGAACCAGTGGAGGTGTCTGAGGGCCCCACCCCAATCCCAACTACAGGGGCATCCGCCTCTCCACCAGGGGGATTTGCCTTGGAGGTCAGCACTGAAGCTGCAGCTTGGCGAGTAAGAGATGCTTGACCAGAGCACATGAGAACAAATGGAGGGGGAGGAAGAGAGAATGGAGTGCATCCTGGTCCTCTGAGCCTCTAGGACGATGCTTCCACTCAGAGCAGCTGATGCACAACGAGGATCATATGGCCAGCTACACTATGAAACATGGCTACACTCACTGACCCAAGGCCTTTCGGGGTCACCAATGGGGAAACAGGATCAGGATTGTACCCTGTCTGACACAACCACACCCTGGCAAAACACTAAGGGTGTGCAACAGAGTATGGAGTTCCTCAGGGAGTGCCAAGGATATACTTTAGGGCCAGGGTGTGGCACCCCATCCAACTAAACCAGGAGATACGCCTGGAGATCAATGAACAGACCTTGTACTATATATAGGTTTTTATATTGTTATTATTTTTATATTTTTTCATATATATAGGATGATAGGTTTTATTGTTATCATTGTTTTATTTTCTTTGGTTTCTTCATTTTAGGATACTTTTTTTGGTACATATTGTTTTCTCTGCAGGTCTATCTAGATAAGATAGGTTGGACAAACAGTCTGGAGGTGAAAATGATGGGACTGATGGTTCTGGAGGGTGGGGGTGGGGGAAATGAGAGAAGGGGAGGAGGGGGAAAGGAGGTGGTGTTGACCAGCCCAGGGATAATGGTATAACAATTGATTCAAAATCAGTGATAAGGTGGGTGTGAGAGGTCCAATAGCGATTGATCAAGAGTAATGTAACAGCCAGAAAATACTGAAACCCAAATGGAGCTGAGCATGATAGTGGGACAAGAGGAAAGTAAAAGGAAATAGAGGTAAGAACTGGGGGTTAAAGGGCATTTATAGAGGTCTAAATACAGGCATGTACATAGGTGCAATGATTTATATGTGATGATGGGGAAATAGATCACTGAGTATATACTTATAAGGTTAGTAGTAGGACAGCAGATGGACATTGGACCTCCACTCAAGTACTTCCTCAGTGTAAGAAAATTTTGCTCTATAAAATTGGCATTCCATGATGCTGACCTTCCTGACACGATCACTGAAGACAAATAAGTGCATAAGCAAATGTGGTGAAGAAAGCTGTTGATGCCCGGCTATCAAAAGATGTAGCATCTGGGGTCTTAAAGGCTTGAAAGTAAACAAACAGCCATCTGACTCAGAAGCAACAAAGCCCACCTGGACCAAGGACACCAGCTTGTGGGACTACAAGGTGTCAAAGAATCAGTTATCAGGCTTCAAGAACTAAAAAGAATAACATTGTGTGCTCACTTTCCTGATATGATCGCTGGTGATGACAAGTATGTGTATGAGTAAATGTGGTGAAGAAAGCTGATGGTGCCTGCCTATCAAAAGACATAGTGTCTGGGGTCTTAAAGACTTGAGCAAACAAGTAGCCATCTAACTCAGAAGCAACAAAGCCCACATAGAAGAAGCACATCAGCCTGTGTGACCATGAGGTGTTGAAGGAAACCAGTGTCAGGCATCAAAGAACTAAAATTATATCATTATAAATGAGGGGGAGTACAGATTTGGGACCCAAAGACCATGAATAGGTGAAGCAACATCTTCTTACAGAGGGGTTGCAGGGAGAAGATGAGCCAGTTAAGGTACAGTGTAGTAACAATGAAATATGCAACTTTCCTCTAGTTCTCAAATGCTTCCTCCCACCCACTATCATGATCCCAATTCTACCAGACAAATCCAGCTAGACCAGGGGATGTACACTGGAGCTGGAAACATGGGGAATTTAAGGTAGGTGATCCCTCGAGACTAATGGTGGGAATGGCGATACTGGGAGGTGGAGGGATGGTGGAGTAGAAAGGGGGAACCAATCTCAGGGATCTACATATAACCTCCTCTCTGGGGCACAGACAATGGTGAATTGGATGAAGGGACACATTGGACAGTGTACAATAACAAAAAGTAATAACAATTTGTAAATTATTGAAGGTTCATGGGGAGGGGGAAGAGGGAGGGGAGGGAAATATGGGGAGCTGGTACTAGGGGCCTAAGTGGAGGGTGGATGTTTTGAGAGTGATGATGGCAACAAGTGTGCAAATGTGGCCTGCATACAGTTGATGTATGTATGGATCGTGATGGGAATTGTATGAGCCCCCAATAAAATAATTTATTTAAAAAAAGGGAGGGGAGGGGAAAGAGGAGCTTATACCAAGGGCTCAAGTGGAAAATATTTGGAAATGAATATGGCAATATGTACAAATATGTTCGATATAAATGATGTATTTAATGTTATAAGAGCCATAAGAGCTCTTCATAAAATCATTGAAAAAAAATTTGGGTCCCATCTCAAGATCAAATGAGTCAGAAAATCTGGAGGTGGGCAGAGGAATCTGTGTTGATGATGCATGCTAAAGTTCTAGAATCATTGCTTAGGGGCTGTACATACATAAACATATGTACAAATGTATGTGTTAGGTCAGACTGGCTAAGGAAACAAATCAAGTGATACTCATACATGTATAAGGAAGAGCTTTATATAAAGAAGTAATTACATATCAAGAAAGTGTCCCAGCCCAGTCCAACCCCTGTCCATAAATCTCTATTAGTCAATGAGTCCTTCTTCAGCCTCACCAGCCGCATGCAGTGGGGCGGAGTGCAGGAGGGTCACAGGCCAGCGGGTAGCGCCCTGTGGATCCAGGGTCGATGGAAACCTGGCAGGGCTCCGGCAGCTCACACAGTGGCCAGCCAGCACAAAAGCAAAGGGAGAGAAAGAGGGGAAGTCCATGCCACAAGGACACAGCATCAGGCTGTGCCCCGATTAGCAGGCTTGACGCCCACCTGCCCAGTGTCTAGTTGACATCAAATTATCTAACTACCATAGTATGTATCTGTATATATTTATCATATACCAAAAACCAAACCAAACTCACTGCCATTGAGTTGACTCTAACTATGTATAAGGGCTTGAACAGATTTGAAGAAAATGGAACTGAAAGATATTTTTCCACTGACTTTTAAAGTCAACCTCCTCATATGTGTAAATAAATATGCATATGCGGTTGTTGTGTGATGTCGAGCCCAGTTCCTAGTGACCCTCTAACAGAGAGAACTGTTCCCATAGGATGTTCGAGGCTGGAACAGTTAGGGGAGCAGATTGCCATCTTTCTTTTACCTCTGAGCTGCTGCTGGTGCTTTGACCTGAGGTTAACTTCCCCGCCTTCACCGTTGAGATGCCAGGTCTCCTTATACATGCATATAATGGTCTCTAAAAGCATACATTCAGTTAAGTGCCAAGTACATACCCATTGCTCTTACATGCACTGTGATTGACAATGATTGATAATGCTTACGATCCAAACTCTACACAGTCAAACTCGCTGCCATCAAGTCCGTTCCCTCTCACAGCGACCCTGTGGGTCAGAGGAGAAGTGTCGCTGTCGGTTTCTGAGGCTGTAAATCATCAGAGCAGACCGTCTCATCTTCTCCTCTGGAGTGGCTTCTGGTTTCAAACGTTCGACCTCTTGGTGACAGCCCAACTGAGCAGCTCTCGACATGACCATCAAACCCAAACCAAACCCTTGAGCCGATGCCAACTCATTACCTCCTGACGGGATAGAGCCCAGCCGCCCCTCGCGTTTCGGAGACGGTAACCCTTTATGGTAGGAGAACAGGGAGGTGGCTTCCACCTGAAGTCCTTTGGGTTGATTTAAGCCCGCAGAGCTATGGCTGCCTTAAGAGCAAAGGATTTAAAAGAAAAGTTTGTGTTTCTGGAGGAAGTTTGCTGTGGGATGCTGACTCTGGATTCCTGCCCTCAGTGCTGCTGCCTTATCCCCTCAATGGAGTGTTTTCCTTCACAGGAGGAGTTTGGGGATCCTTCTCAGAGCTGGGGACTCTGCCCCCCTGCCTCTGCTTCGACTCCCCCACCCAAAGGGGCACAGGGGCAAGGTGAGATGGGTGGAGATGGGAAAGCCAGGAGACGTGGCTGGGGGTGACTCTGAAAGCCAAGAGAGACTTGAATGGAGATTTCCTGGGAGGGAGTTGAGGAAAGACTTTGTGACACCTCCCGAAGACACCACCACTGGTTTCCTGGAGCCAATTGTGGAGGAGTGGGCTCTGTCTTAAGGAGCCCCCCTGTGTATCCGAGTGGGACTGGGTTCACTGAAGTTTCAATGGCTGGTGTTCAGAAGTGAAGCTGTAGGTCCTTCTGCCTAAGGGAATCTAGGTGGACCTTAGTCTCTTGGTGAGCAACCCAGTTTTAGACCACTTTATACCCCTTTATACCACTTGGGGACTCCTGGTAGTTTTAATCAAACCCAAATCAAACCCACTGCCATCAAGTTCCTTTTGACTCATAGGGACCCAGTGTGGGATTTCCAAGATTGTACACCCGTTAGAAGCAGACAGCTTTGTCTTTTCCCCAAGGAGCCACTGGTGAGTTGAACCATCCACCTCATGTTTAGCAACCCAGTGCCTAACACACAGCACCACCTGGGATCCTTGGTAATCTTATTAGGCCATTACAATCAGTCTTTGTCAGACTAACTCATCTTTTCGTGCCCCTTGTTCCTGTTTCTCTCTCCCAGTTCCCTATCCTGCACCCTGTCCTACTGTATTAATCTGGGTAGACTAGAGAAACAAATTCATAAATATGTACATAAGGGAGAGGTTTATGTACAAGGGGAATAGAACATTGAAAAAAGCATCACAATCCAGTCCGGTCTAAGCCCACAAGCCTGATATTAGCCCATATGTCTGATACCAGTCTGTAAAGTCTTCAGATTCACGAGGTACATGCAATGACGCCAGGACAATAACCAGCCAGTGGATGCAGACTCTTGTGTGTCCATGGTGGTAGAAACATCTGAGCACTCGCAGGAGTCTCCACTTAGCCCCTCCAGCTTCAGAGGTCTCGTTCCATCAGGGTAAGCCCATGTGGCTTCTCCTCCATCTCCTCCAGTTTCCAGGACTCAGGGTCTATCAGCATGCTGCCATCTTATCTTGCCAGTAGAGCATCTTCTAGGGACTGTGCTGATAGTCTCTCACCTCCAAGGGGTAATATCTCGAGATTTCCCAGAATTCTCAGAGAAAGCCATGTCCACACAGAGGTCTCCAGATGGACAGACTAGACTTCACCCCTACACTCCCAATCATGAAATTGACACCAAAGTACATGACTGCCACACCTACCCTCTCTCTTATGTTTGTTTTCTTTTTTTTTTTTAACCATTTTGTTAGGAGGTAATCTGGACATCACATTATCCATAGTTCAATCACATCAAACAGGATAGTATAATTACTACCAAAACAGTTTCAAAACATTTTCTTTCTTCCTGTGCTCCTTGCTATCACCTCCCCCTTTCTCCTACCCACCTCCCCCACTGTATTCCCCAGAAACACTTAGTGTAGTTGTTGTCTCTATAGGTTTATCAAATACAGAAAAACACATAGCAAAAATTCAAGAAGGCTACCCATAATAACAACATAGAACAGAGATCAACACCAGCAACGTTTTCAAACTCTCTCTTGTCCCTTGGATACGCTTGTCCTGATTTATATTGTAGCAGTCAATCTAGTGTCAATTTGAGGATTAAGAGTGTAGGGGTATAGTCTAGCCTTGTCATTCTGGAGATAGCCAATGAGAACTCTGTGTGGGCATGGTTTTCTCCTGAAAATTCGGCTGCATTTCCCCTTTGGAAGTGAGAGACTAAATACTCAGTCTCTTGGAGACACTCTACTGACAAGACACAGGCTGACTCCCTGTGAGACATACTGGAAGGGGACGCCACATGGACTTACCCTGATGGAACCAGACCTCTGAAGCCGGAAAAGCCATGTAGACACTGTTGCCAGGGTTGAGCTGCTTGAGAAGCCACAGAGAGGGCCCTACCAGCACTGAGATGCTTCTACCACCACTGCATACACGAGACTCTGCACTCACTGGCCTGTGATTGTCCTCTCATCAATGCATGTGCTTTTTGAGTCTAAAAAGGACTTCATAGATTGATATTAAACATATGGGCTAATATAGGACTTATGACCTCGGATGGGACTGGGCTGGGATGTTTCCTCAATGTTCAATTGCTCTTGTATATAAACCTCTTTCTCAGACACATATGCGTGTTTATGAATTTGTTTCTCCAGTCTCACCTGGACTTACACACACACACATCCACACACATTTATATTTAAAGAAAATTTCCTTGCAGGGACCAGGTGGAATGTTAGCCCCTCCAAATAGCCTGTCCTGATTCTCTCCAATGGGAAGCCTCCCTCCTTCTCTTCTGTGACCTTTCACAGCTTTCTCTTGTGATCTCCTTGGGCACCCTGGTGGCACCAGAGGCAGAGGGCAGAGTCAGCACCACTGCCTAGGACGCCAGGCCTATCTGCTGAGGGCAGGAAGATCAGCGTACTCGGGAGGAGATCAAGGGAGAGAGCGCAGTCGAGAAGAATGAGCTGCCCCAGAAATAAACCAGCATCTAAGTGGGGGCCTGATGGACCAAGACAAATTGGTCCCATAGTGTCCAGTTTCAAGATTGATTATCACATTAATGTTGAATTTTATTTAAATGAGCCTATTTCTTCACAGTGGACATTCAGTAAAATGCTTCTGTGGAACAGGATATTAGGAGAAAAGAACGAATCTCTCTGTGAAGTGGGGAGTTGTTGAAAGTAAAACCAACTGCATCCTGAAAACTAAAAACCAAACCTCTCACTTTAAGTCTAAGTCTCCTGGTCCCAAAGGCCTTTATCTCGCTCTCTCTTGCCACCAGTACTAATGGCTCCTTTGTGTGGTTGACAATGAGTCCTTTCATTTCCTCCATTCAGCAAGGTTCATCCCTGTTCCTTGCCTTCTCTGCCAAATTCACCTTCCATTTCAGCAGGGGAACCGCTGACAGGAACCCCCGAACCCTGCGAATCTACAACAGTCTCACCCTGCCAGGATGTCCCAAACATCGTGCACACACCGTTGGTGGGCGTGAGACCTCATTCCCCAGCTGTGGGGGCTGGCCTAGGTCTGCTGCTGCAGCCATCCACCCCAGCATCTCCGAGAGCATGCCTTCCCCACCTCCCCACTGCGCCGGGTCTTCCCACCCCAGCACAGGGGCTCTGACCCCGCCCCTGGTGGGCGTGACCACTGCACAGGGTGATCCGGACTGGCAGTTTTAGGATAATACATTCTGAGCACTCCATTGACAGAAGGCTGTGGGTGACAGTGAAAACACCAATCTGTCTGCAGAGCTGCCACTGGATTGAGCCACCACTGCATTCCTCCCGACCATCAGCCAGGGCAGAGTGGATTGCCTCTAAGGAGCACTCTGGCTATGCTTCTAAAAGGCTTAATGAACATTCTTCTTAAATTCTATTGGAGATTGACATCTCTTTTGATTCCTGAGACCAGATCCAAACGGGACTCCTTGGTGCCACGTTTGCAAGTGGAAGCTGCGAAAGGCTCAGTGTTCTTCCTCTCTGAAATTGGGGTTATTGTCAGCATTAAATGAGCTAACGGGAGTAACTATCCAGCATATAGTATGTGTTCTATCAAAGAGAGCTTTCAACTCATGGTTAAGATGACAATGTCTGGGCACTGAAATTGTGAGCACCTGGTTTGCAGAAGGCTACGGATGACAGTGAAAGCCCAAAGTGCATTTGCAGGGCCCCATGTAGATTCAAAGGCGTCCTGGTGTATGCTAGATTACAAGGTGGGCTGCTGACTTCAAGGTCAGTCTTTCTCTACAACAGAAAGATCAGGCTTTCTACTCTCCTAAAGAAACCCAGGGGCAGTTCGGGCTTGTCCTACTGCACAACTAGAATCAGAATTGACTAGAAGGCAACGAGTTTGGGTTTGTGCCGCTCAGGGAACTAAGCAACCCAGGGATTGCTTGCAAACCTTGAGCAGCATGTGAATCATTTGCCCTCAGGAAGAGCATATTAGAAAGTGGATTGTGCCCACCCCTCTCCAGCCAGCAAGAGAGTGGGAATCTCCCTGAGGGGGTTTCCTCAATGTGTCCTGGATGGAGATCACTTTAGAGGAGTGGGGTGTGGAAAAGTGACTGCCTTGGACCAGTCTCATCAGGTCTTCTGTTAACAGACTATCCATTTCCCAGTCACGGTGCTATTTTGGCTTCTGCAGTCCCACAGGTAACTAATGCATTGATCAGCTATCAAGAGCTCAGCAATCCCGTGGAAGCAATTATGACCTCATGCTAATAAGCTTCCTCATCTGTATGATGTATCTTTTCCCTATCTGAGACTTCATCAATGGTCTCCTTAAACTAAATTTGAGATTTGGGGTTATTGTATCCTTAAAACTACGAGCATGTTGAACTGATGCTTTGTGGTCCACTGAGTGAAGCTCTGAATTGTTACCTCAAGGTGAACAGTTCAAATCCACCAGTCACTCCTCAGGAAAGCAATAAGGTTGTCTGTTCCCTTAGAGATTTACAGCCTCAGAAACTCTAGGGAGCAGTACTATTCTGCCCTATCAGCAGGGCTGGCATCCACCCAATGACAGGGTTGTGAGCGTGTTGACAAGCCAGTCTAAGTGATGTTTTGTCTGAAGTTCTAGTGCCTGTTTTGATTTTGTTTCAGTGTTTTTATTTTTTGCCAATCACCTCTCACTCGTTGGTTCTGGTAGGTCGAGTTGATGTGCATAACGAACATGTACTATCCAGCTGAGAGGTGGCCCATATGTTCCTCCCAGTCAATCTGATGAGCTACAATCTTCCTCTCTGTCTCAGCTGGAATGTTCTATTAGCATGAGCTTGAAATAACCTGACAACAGACACGGTCTTTTTGTAAAAATCATTTTATTGGAGCTCATACAACTCTTATCACAATCCGTACATCCATCCATTGTGTCAAGCACATTTGTACATGTGTTGCCATCATCATTCTCAAAACATTTTCTTTTTACCTGAGCCCTTGGTATCAGCTCCTCATTTCTCCCCTTCCTCCCCCATCTGTCCTTCCTCCCTCACCCTTGATAATAATTTATAAATTATTATTATTTTGTCATGTCTTACACTGTCTGATGTCTCACCTCACCTACTTTTCTGTTATCTATCCCCTAGGGAGGGGTATATGTACATCCTTGTGATTGGTTCTTCCTTTCTACTCCCTCCACCCTCCTGGTATCTCCACTCTCACCACTGGTCCTGAGGGGTTCATCTGTCCTGGATTCCCTGTGTTTCCAGTTCCTATCTGTACCAGTGTACATCCTCTTGTCAAGCCATATTTGTGAGGTAGAATTGGAACCATGATAGTGGGGTGGGGGAGGAAGCATTAAAGAACGAGAGGAAAGTTGTATGTTTCACCGTTGCTCCACTGCACTCTGACCAGCTCTTTTCCTCCCTGAGACCCTTCTGTAAAGGGAAGTCAAGTTGCCTACAGTGGGGCTTTGGGTCCCCACTGCACACTTATTCACAATGATGTGGTTTTCTGTTCTTTTATGCCTCATACCTGATCCCCTTAGCACCACATCTTCACCCTAGACATGCCTTTGACAACTGTGTCAGTCACTAATCTGTTGTCAGTTTCAGGATTGAGAGCATAGGGGTGGAGTCTAGCCTGTCAATCTGGGGATAGCCAATGAGACCTCTGTGTGGGCACGGCTGTCTCCTGAGAATTCTGGGAAATCTGGCCACATGTTCCCCTTGGAGGTGAGAGACTCACTGCTACTGACAAGACACAAGATTGACACCCTGAGAGACATCCTGGAAGGGGAAGCCACATGGACCTACCCTGATGGAACCAGACCTCTGAAGCCAGAAAAGCCATGTAGAGACTCCTGCCAGGGTTGAGATGCTTGAGAAGCCACAAAGAGGCCTCTGCCAGCTGAAATGCTTCTACCACCACTGGGTACACAAGACTCTGTATCCACTGGCCTGTGAATGTCCTGGCATCATTGCATGTGCTTCGTGAGTCTGAAGAGGATATTGGTATTGGACATATGGACTAATATTGGACTTATGACCTTGGATGGGACTGAGTTGGGATGTTTCTGCAATGTTCAATTGCTCTTGTATATAAACCTCTTCCTTATACACATATGAGTATCTATGGATTTGTTTCTCTAGTCTACTCATACTAATACATCTGCTGAATGAATGAATGTTAACTGGCCCAGCTCCAGTTACATCTTTATAGCCTCTCTGACTTCCTGTGTGGTCCACTCTGGGTCCTGCTTTCGGCTGGACTTTGGACTGCTGGATCCTCATGGGAGATGGACATCTTCCCTCCTAGCTTCGGCATCTCCTCTGATCTCAGCTTTCTGCCAGGCCCTGGCAGAGTCGGCCCCTCTTCAGGAAAAGTGAATGCCAAGCCAGAGAGGGCCTGAGTCCCAGGAATCGAAGAGGATCAATAAACTCTCCCAGTCAAGCAGAAAGATCCAGCAATGGGATTGGACCACGCCATTTAAGACAGGAACCCCAAATGTTTCTTTGTCAAATCTAACTTCACATCGAAGCAAAAACTTATATGTGAGCATGCTTTGATTTTAAGCGTGATCAATCAATGTGCATTTATGAGCAATGGATGTGTGTTTAGCATTTTACTCCAGGCTGAGGGTAAGAACGCCGGGCTGTACGGTTCTGAATGTAGAGCAGGCTTCCTTGAACACTGTATAATGAAGCTTGCCTTGCTGTCATTTGACCCCGACTTCCTTAGGCTCTCAGACTTCATTCGAGCAAGGGGCAAAGGTTGCTGGAAGGAGAGGGTGCACAATAGCACACGCTTTTCTGCTTATTGTGAAGAGCATTTTCACAGCAACTCAAGTCAATACACATGATAAATCAGTTTGGGCACTCGGGTTTCCTTTTTAATTTTAAAACAGATAACTTTTCCCTTCCATGTGGAGTGGCTGTATTCCAGGTCTTTCAACTTCCCACTGTGTCCATTGATGTGTGGGACAGAGATGCTGGATGCTGCCTGCTAGGATGGCCTGGGCATTCAGCATGCAGGTGGGAATTCAAAAGGCAGGACCTCCCAGGAGCACTGACATGGCCCCATAAGGAAGCCTTGTCCAGATGGGAACAAATCTCAGGAAATGGAAGAATCCAGTCCAGCTCCAGGGTCTGAGTTCTCACCTTGCTGTTCTTAGCAAGAGATTACTGGTCTTCTGCCATGTCTGAGCCTCAACATTAGTTCACCTGTCCCTGCCATTCTACTTCATTCTCCCCTCCTCTACCCAGCAGAGCTATATAGATTTCATATTTTTCTTTTTTTTTTCATAATTTTCTTTTATGCAATACTTGGGTTCTCTCTACCAAGCCAAACTCACTGCCCTTGAATGGATTCTGACTCATGGTGCTCTCATAGGCCAGGGTAGAACTGCCGGTAACTCTTTATGGGAACACAAAGCCTGGTCTTTTTCCCAAGGAGGGGAAGGTGGTTTTGAGTTGCTGAACTTGTGATTAGCTGTCTAACATGTAACCACTGCTGCTATCAAGGCTCCTCTCAGCTTCTGTTATCAGATAGGCAGATGAGTCTCTCCTGCTTCTAGTTCCTTCAATTCACTATTGGCTTATCTCACTTCTTCCCTCACCCCATTTAATTCTGTCGAGGAATAGGACTTTTGGAAGCTGATTATCACTGTCTCTGGCTGGGAAAAGTCTTGCATATGCCTACCCAGAGAGGCTGCTAATGAGCATGGGATAGCTGTCTTCCGACCAACACCAGTCTAGGTCTAAGTGCTCAGGGTGAATGCAGAAGTCACAGGAGGGCAGAAGACAGCAGGGCTGCCTGGGCCAGCTTCCTTAGCCCCCGCCACGATTGCCATGCAAGAACATCCAGTCTTCTAGCAAAATAAACCACTTGCCTCTAAGTCCATTCTGATTCATGGCAACTTCCTGTAGAGCACTGAATAGACATATGCTTCTGAAGGTTTCAAGGGCTGATTTTTCAGAAGTCAATTGCCAAGCCTTTCTTTTCTGAAGCACTTCTGGGTAAACTTGAACTTCCAACCTTCCAGTTAGCAGCAAACATGGGAGCTCTTTGTACCACACAAGGCCCTCATTCTAGTAAAGTCCTTAACACTCTCGACTTTTCCTGAATGGTGAGCTCCCTGGGGAAAGGTACGAGTCCTTTCCTTACAGCTGTATCTTTGGGACAAAGCCAAAAAGTGCCTGGTTTTGGTTTTCAAGCTGTTTTTTTCTTTTAAAAATCATTTTAGTCGGGGCCATACAACTCTTATCACAATCCTTGCATCCATCCATTGTATCTTGTGGTGGTCATATACCTGATGTCAATTTCATGATCAGGATGTAGGGGTGGAGTCTAGCCTATTAATCTGGAGATAGCCAACGAAGCCTCTGTGTGGGCATGGCTTTCTCCTGTGAATTCTGGGAAGTCTCGCGGTATTTCCCAATTGGGGAAAAGAGACTTGACTCACTCTCTCTTGGAGATGAACTACTGACAAGATGAGATGACAATATGTTGATCAATCCTGATTGCTGGAGATTAGAGGAGCCAGAGGAGAAGTCCCATGGGCTTGCCCTCATGGAACCAGACCCTTAGGAATGGAGAAACGACAGAGAGACCCCTGTTGGTGCTGGGATGCTACCACCCCAGCTGTATACACAAGACTTTGCACCCACTGGCCTGTGATTGTCCTGGTGTCATTGCATGTGTATCGTAAGTTGGAAGGAGACTTTATAGACTGGTATCAGTCATATGGGCTAATATGGACTGGACTGGGTTGGGATGTTTTCTCATTGTTCCATTCCTCTTGCCTATAAACCTTTCCCTTATATCCATATGTGTGTTTATGAACTTGTTTCTCTAGTCTACCAGAACTAACACATATGTACATTTGTACATTCATTGCCATTATCATTCTCAAAACATTTGCTTTCTACTTAAGCCCTTGGAATTAGCTTCTCATTTTCCCCTCCCTCACAACCCCTTGATAATTCATAAATTATTACTTTATCATATCATACACTGTCTGATGTCTCTGTATACCCACTTCCCTGTTGTCTGTACCCCAGGGAGGAGGTTACATGTAGAATCTTATAATCGGTTCCTCCTTTCTACCCCTTTCAAGCATTTTTAGATGTTGTCTATCACTGGGGGATCATATTTGCCTGGTTAAGTCCTCATCAGCCAAGGTCCTATTCAGAAGATTAGCTTCCATGTCGCTTCTACCTGGTCAAATGATGAAAGCCCCCTGGATTATCCCCTGTAGGATTACTCTCTGTAGCTATCTGTCAGATCCTTGACCCCTTATGTTGTAGCTCTTTGATTATTTAGTGTGGGCAGTTGTCATTCAGAACAGCCCCACATCTTCCGAGTAGCTTCGGCATAGTCAGTCCACTCTCACTGGCATCCAGTCGATTCTGACTCATCGTGAGCCTAAAGGACAGGGCAAGGCGGCCCCTGTGAGTCTCTGAGATCCATCTCTTTCCAGGAGCAAAAAGCCTCATTGTTCGCCCATGGACAGATGGGCAGTTACTGACTTTGTACAGTCGCAAGTGCAATGCTCACCTTCCCACCCAAGAAAGGTCTTTATTTCCAAACTTCTTGTGCCAGGGTGCTGGCATCCATTTAAGATCCACTATGCAAGACCTGGATTTAGATCTACATTTGATGGGGAAAGGACAGTCTATTCTGCTAGTTTTGTTAATGGCAGGGGCAGAGTGGCTATGCCAAAAGTCGTGGCTTCCTGATTGAGATATTTCTGTGTGCGACATAGACAGTTTGCTGCTGCTGGAGTCCTGGAAGCTTAATCCAGAGTCTGTTCCTGCTCCATGGTCTGGTGAAATATTTATACATTTTTATTAAGACCTTTCCATTTAAATTTGCTCAAGTGGATTCTATTATCCACAGCCAAGACCTTTGACCGATACCCACTTCTGTCCTATCAGGAAAGCAGGAAGCATGCCAAGTTCATCTTGGTATCTCCAGCACTTAGCACAGTATACTGCCCAATCTAGGTTCTCAGTACATGTCTACAGGAAGTATGCATTAGTGAGTTAGTCATCTCTTTCCAACTATGTAGTTAGCATTTTTGTTCCACACAAAACTATTCACTGAACTGCTCAAACAGATCACTACCTGTTCATGACCCAAACACATTATTTGACCTTCTACTCTGTTCCAACTTTTGTGCTAGACACGGTGTAGATGTACATCACTTAATAAGATCCGTCATCATTTTTCTACCTAATAATTTGTAGTCCAGGCATAGCGTGAGACTTCAAGCATGTGAGACAGTATGTGGTCATTGGACAGCGAGGGGTGATGGAACCTTAAGTATGCCCTTATGATTTGTCTTACACAGCGCCCCCCCCCCTCCCCCATTCAATCAGTGGCAACATTTGACTCTTTGGACTGATGGGGAGAGAAGCAGCTTTGGACACTGTAAAGCCCATAGGGCTGATAATATTTATATGGGGCTTTGGGGCTATTTTTCCTCAGAATCGTGTGCTGTGGGAATTTATTTCAAGTGCAATGATAAAGCATGCTGGGAAGACTTGAGTCGGTTAGATCTAGCAAACTGTCCAGGTCCCCCCCTTGTCCCTCGGCCTTCCGGCCAACAGCTCCAAGGCTGGGAAGAAGCTCCACATCCATCACTTGCCCCTGGCACAGAGCTGCCTGCATAGGAATCTTTCTTAAAGTTAAAAATAGCACGAACTGTTTCATTTCCACCGGGTTTCACTGTTGGGACATGGAGTTTTCATGAAATCAGAGCACAGTGAAGGAGGAGAATGAGTAAACTTGACAGAAGAAAAGACATCTCCTAACCTGCTGACAAGTCTTCAATGGTTTCTCTGTGTATCTTCTCTGTTGGCTTAACACAAAATGCCATCACCCTTCGACTCCCCTAGAGTCTCAAGTCTCTTTCAAGAATAGCCGTTCTTGGCATTCGTTTCTTGCCAGGTGCAGGGCTAAAAGCCTTCTCTGCATTATCTAATTTGATTTTCACACCAACGCTCTCTGGTCTGCATTCTGATGCCAGAGTTCAGGCGCAGGCAGTGAGGAACAGTGCCAAGGTCGTGTAGGTCAGGACTGGGATCTGATGTTCAGGCTCCAGATGTCTTCCTCTCTTGGCTAGTCTGCAACTGTCCAACACCGAGGAACTTGAATGGAATTTCCAGATGCATCCCTTTGTCTATTCTAGCATCTCGAAGGGCTCAGAATCTTCTGCCTCCTTACCCAATTTTAAAATCAGGTCCCTTCTGCTTACTTTCGTTCGCAAACCTTTGAGAGAAAGATGAGACTTTCTAGTCCTGTGGAGTCTTGGAAACCTGCAGGCAGTTCTACCGTGTCCTCTGGGGCTGCCATGAGTGAGCATCAACTCCAGGGCAGTGACTTTTGGAACTCCTCCAATGGAAAAGCCTGCCTTTCATACTTTTACTCTAAGTCCAGGTTACTAAAGTCATTGATCTGTGGTTTTTAATTTTTTCCATTTTCATTGGGAGCTTTACAGATATTATAACAAGCCACAGCTCAATTAGATCAAGAATGATTGTACAACAGTTGCCACCATCATTTTCAAAATATTCTTTCTTCTTGCATTGTTTGATGTCAGTTCCCCATTAGCCCCATGGTACCCCACTCTACCCCCCAAGACACCCTGATATTATATTAAAAATTCTTCTTATTATTATTGTTCTTCCTCCCCCCAAACTTTCACCCTGTATCTTGTACCTTCCAATGTATTTATTCACCTGTCCTTCTGTTATTTCTTCCCCTAGAGTGGGGTTATACAATTATCATTGCTATCAGTTCCTTCTTCCTCTCCTCTCTTACTGGACCCTTAGGATATAATTACTTTCAATACTATTTCTGAAGGGTTTTTCTATCTTGGATTTCATGCATCAAACAATCTAAATTATACAAATGAACATATGCAGGTCTAACAGGATACATGAGGTAAAGCTAAGACCATAATAATAGGGGGAGGAAATATTAAAGAACTTAGATGATAGTTATGTGTTTCAACAGTGCACCCTGGATATATCACCCTTTCAGTGTGGCCCTTCCATCAGGAATTGTCCAATTATCTTACAGGTGGGTTTTAGGCCTCCACTTTGCTTACATTTTGAACTTCTGATACCTATTCCTGTTGAAACCTCATGATCACACAGGCTGATGTGCTTCTTCCATTTGGCCTTTGTTACTTCCCTGCTCTATGGCCACTTAAGAATATATATATATAATATATAAAAATCATTTTATTATATACATTAAATCATTTTATTGAGGGCTCTTACAGCTCTTATAATATTCCATGCATCAATTGTTTCAAGCATATTTGTACATATGTTGCCATCGTCATTTTCTAATTATTTACTTCCTATTTGAGCATTGGTATCAGGTCTTTTTACCCTTCCTCTACTCTCCCACCTTAGTTACCCCTATATAACTTATAAATTATTGTTGCTTTCATGTCTTACATCAACCACTGTCTTCCTTCACCCATATTCCTGTTCATCTCCCTGAGGGTGAATTATGTTTTATCATTGTGATTGGTTCCCTTTCCTCCTCTCCTGACCCCACCTTCTCCCTCCCTTCCTGGTATCACTACTGTTTCTGTTCCTGAGGGATTTATAAGACCTGGATTCTGTGTGTCATGAGCTCGTATCTGTGCCAATATTCATTCTTTGGTCTATACAGAACTGAAAGACAGGAGTCATAATAGTGGGAGATGGGAAAACTTCAAAGAACCAGAGGAATATTGTGTGCTTCGTTGATGCTATACTTCACCCTGGTTGACTCTTCCCTTCCTTATGACTCATCCCTTCCTTGTGACCCCTCTGTGAGGGGATGTCCTATTGCCTACATATGGGTTTTTAATCTCTGCTCCAGCTCCCCTCATTCTCAACAATATGGTTTATTTGTCTTTTGTTTGTTTTGAGTCTTCTGGTGCCTGTTACCTGATTTCGTCAATACTTCATGATCACACAAGTTGGTGTGCTTCTTCCATGTGGGCTTGTTGCTTCTCAGCTAGATGGTCACTTGTTTACCTTCAAACCTTTAAGACCCCAAACGCTATATCTTCTAATAGCCAGTATGGTGATCACATAATGTGGTGTCAACTTTCTAATGGGGTGGAGTCTAGTCTGTCAATCAGGTCACAGCTTGATGACCTCATTTTGGAAGTCCCACAGAGATAAATAGCTCACTGGGGGCTAGATGCCCACAGACGATCTGCTTCGTCTTCCTGCTGCTGACAAGGCACTAGAGCTACACTAGAGCCCTGGAGGAACCTCGTGGAGATCCTCACCAGTGTTAAGATGCTTCCACTGCCTCTGGATCCCCAAGACTTTCCACCCACTGGCCTGTTATCTTCCTGCATTTGGTGTCATTGCATGACTGCATAAGTCTAACGAGGAAATTATGGACTGGTATCAATATCTGAGGTACATAACAGACTTGTGGACTTGACCTGGAACTGGACTGGGATGTTTTCTTAATATACAATTACTCGTTCATATAAAGTTATTTATTAAACACATGAGTGTCTATGAATTTGTTCCTCTAGTCAACCCAGACTAATAAAGGTGGGCACCATCAGCTTTCTTTACCACATTTGCTTATGCAGTCCTTATGTCTTTAGTGATTGTGTTGGGAGGGTGAGCATCATAGATTGTCAGGTTGTTGGAACAAAGTGTTCTTGCATTGAGGGAGGGCTTAAGTAGCAAACCAAAGTCCTTTTATTTCCTCAGTGTATTGCTATATAAATATATGTACCTATCCAACTTTTATGAAGTAATATATTTACATATGCACATACCTATGTTTATACCTTTATCCATAGCTTTGCTTCCTAAGTCTTTCCTCTGTTTCCTTTTATCTTCCTCCTGCCCCACCATCACACTCACCCTTCTTCTGCCTCTTACTAATTCCTCTCAGTTAGATTGCTATTAATCCAACATCACCTGGATCTCTACATCCTGCTTGTTTTTAGTTCCTTACTCGTTCCCCTGTCTATGGCATTGTTTTCTCGCTGCTCCTTTTACCTGCCTCCTCCTCCTCCCCCCAGGTCCCTTTGGAACTGTCAGTCCTATTGCTTTCTCTATGGGCTTATTTCCATGGCTATCTTATATTGGTAGGCAAAACAACAATAACAGACAAAACAAAAAGAAAACAATAGATCAAATAGAAAGAGAGGGAAAAAAAAGAAAAAAAAACTATCAAAAAAGAAAAGGCATGCATAATTTCAGTTTTGTCTGCTGACCCCACCAGTCCCGGGAGGTTCAGGGAACTGCCCCTCCTAGCCTGACATCTACTCTTGGGGCTCCTCGGGGCCCTGTGGTTTTGCTCCTCTCCTGTTGCTGATCTGGTATGTTCCCTTCTTGGTTTGTCTCACTATGTGGGTGGTCAGAACAAACACACTCCCTGGTATGTGTCCCCAGTATTGTCTACTGCTACAGTATGCTCCAATGAGGGGATATCAGGTCTCAAGCTATTTTTGGCCCTACAGTCCTTTTGTGTCTTTGCAGCTCCATGCAGGGACATCATCCTCAGGGCGTGGTGTGCCAGTATGGGGTCTAGTCCTTCCTTCTCTTTTTCCTTCTTGGTTTGCTTCTGTATGGACGTGGCAGGCTGGTCCCTCTTCCCAACCTTCAGGTTCAATGTTGTCTGTCCTCTGTAACACCTATTTCTATAGGTGGTGGGGTGGTTGTGTCAGTTGGACTCTGATTGGGGCTGACCCTGTAGACCTCTCTGCTCCTGATTTGCTCCATGTGGTTACATTGCCCTCAAGGTTTGGCACACCATAATGGGATCTCTACTCACACTCCCATTTCTGTGGAGACATGAACGATACCCTTCCTCTGGGTGGATTAGTGTCCTTTTCCCCAAGTGCCTTAGTGTCCCCCTTTTTTTACTCCCTTTTCTCCCCATGCCACCCCATCAATCCCTTCTCCGTCTTTGTGTTGGAATGATATATACATCCTTGGGTTTGGTCTTTGTGGCGGTCATGTGCTTCTGTTAATTTCATGATTGAGATGTAGGGGTGGAGTCTATCCTGTTAATCTGGAGAGAGCCATTGAGCAGCCAATGAGGCCTCCATGTGGGCATGGCTTTCTCCTGAGACTTCTGGGAAATCTCGCAATATTTCCCTCGTGGAGATGAGAAGCTATCTCCCCAGTTGTTGGGAGTTAGTCTCAGAGACAACAAACTATGGACAAGACAAGATGGCAGCATCCGAGGAGCTGAAGGAGCCAGAGGAGAAGCCACATGACCTTATCCTGATGGAATCAGACCTCTGAAACTGGAGAAGCCACGTGAAGACCCCTGCCAGCCCTGAGTTGCTTCTACCACCACTGGATGCTGTTGATGGACGTTGAGCCTTGGAAGCGAGGAGCCATGGGGAGACCCCTGCCAGTGCCGGGACACTGCACCCACTGGCCTTTGACTTCATGAGTTGGAAGGAGACTGATGTCAGGCATATGGGCTAATATCAGACTTAGGACTTTGAACTGGACTGGGTTGGGATGCTTTCTTAATTCCTCTTGTATATAAACGGTACCCTTATATCCATATGTGTGTCTATGAATTTGTTCCTCTAGTCTACCCGAACTAACACAGTCTGCCCCCCACCCAATTGCCTGTCCCTCAGCCTGAAAAGTGTGAGATAAGTGTAAGGTGACCAGATGTCTCATTTTTTAACAATTTAACAACATCCTGTGGCATTTTAAAATTAAAATAAATATATTATAATACTACTTTTGCATTCTGTGAACATTTTTGTTACTCCATATAGACCAAATTTGTAATCAAGAAACCCACACCCACCCACCCTCACCCTCAGTCAATGGTGTCCCACTTAAAATCAGGTCACTTTAGATAGTAAATGGATTTATTCTACACCTACTCTGTTGATTATTCTGGCCTCAGTGGACTCATGTTTTACTTGTCCTTTTGTGATTGGGTAACTTTGGTTAGCATAGTTTCCTCCAACTCTTCTCATGAGACAATGTGCTTCAAGTGATCATCAGTGTTTTTCAGTGATGTGTAGTACTCCCTTGAGTGTATGTGCCAGAGTTTTCTAATCCTCTCATCTATCAATGGAAATTTAGGTCATTTCCAATCATTTGTGATTGTAAATTGCACAGCATTCACTTTGGAGTGCAGACAACTCGTCTTGGTCTATTTCTTACCTCTTTTGGGTATATGCCCAGCACAGGAATTGCTGGGTTATAAGGCAACTCAATTTCCATTTGCTTTAATATCATCAGATGGCTTTCTGCAATGGCTGTACATAACTACACAACCACCAACAGTGGAGGAGAGTTCCTATCTCATCATATCCCTCTAACATTTGTTGCTCTCTGTGATTTTGGCTAGCCTCAGGGGTGTTAGGTGATATCTCATAGACATTTTAATTGCATTTCTCTGGTGGATAATGATTGAGAATTTTTTGTGTGTGGCATCACTGCCCTGGTGGGAGAAGGAAGCCCAGCCTTCTTCCTGGAGAGCTGCTGCTGGATTTGAACCATCAACCCTGTGGGCTGCAGTCCCGCACACAACCACTACGCCACCAGTGTTTAGCCAGATCGGGAATATTCTTTCACATATTTATTGACCACTCCTCCCTAGTGAAACTTCTTTTCCTGTCTTGTGCTAACTTTTGTCCTCCGGGGTTAACTGCTTTCCTCTTTTTGCAGGCTAGAGGGTATAGTAGATTTTAGTAATAAGCCCTTTGGCTGTTGTGGCATTGCTAAAAATCCTCTCTCCTAGTCTGTGGTTCTCTTGTGAGTTAGTTTGGGTAGATTAGAGAAAAAAAATTCATAGACACTCCTATTTTATAAGAGAGACTTTTATATAAATGGTACTTGTACATTAAGCTTCCCAACCCAGTCCAGCTCAAGCCCGTATGTCCGACATCAATCTACAAAGTCCTCTTCAGACTCATGCGCAATGACACTGAATGCAGGAGGAAAGCTGAATCAGTGAGCATGTCAGCATCTCAGCGCTGGCAGGGGTCTCCATGAGGCTTCTCCAGCATGCAGGGCTACATCAGGGTAGGTCCATGTGGCTCCTTCTCAGGGATGTCTCACAGGAAGTGAGCCTTGCCAACTGAGGTACAGAACTAGCTAAGGCAGCCATAACTGCCAAACAACATAGAACAAGAGACAAGAAAGACGAGGCTCTTGCCTCATTTATCTCTCTGCCCAGTAGTCCTTCAATGAATCCCACATGTGTTCATTGGGCAGGTTGGCACAACAAACCTAACTATCATGTCTTGTTACTCTCTTGGTGCAATCTTTCGATGCACACAGGTGTTTTATCCTTAATATACTCCACTTGACTATTTCAGTTTCATCTCTGTGTGTGCCCTTCCCTATTTCAGTTAGCCCCTGTATTCCTTAAGCCAAGGTTCTTAGGTTTTTCCCTATTCCTTTGTTGATAGACCTGATAGTTTTGGGTTTTACTTTTAGGTTTTTGATCCACCTTGAATTTGTTCTTGTGCATGGAATGAGGTAAGGGTCTTGTTTCATTTTTTTCTACGGGGGATATCCAATGTTTTCAGCACCACTTGTTAAAGAGGTCATCCACCTACCACTTGAAACTTTTTGGACCCTGTCAAAGGTCAGTTGTATATATGCTGATGGTTTTATTTCTGGGTTTTCTGTTCTTTTCCATTGTTCTGAGTGTTTGTCATTATTCCAGTACTAAGCTGTTTTGATCACTGTGGTTGTATAGTAGGGATTAATGTCAGATAAGGCAAGCCCTCTGACTTGGTTTTACTTCTTGAGGAGTTTTCTATTAATTCTGGGTTTCTTTCCTCTCCATATGAAATTGGTGGCCAATTTTTCCAATTCTTTGAAGAAGAATTTTGGTATTTGATTTGGGAGAGCATTAAACTTATATGGTGCCTTGAATAAGATGGACATCTTTACTCTATTGAGTCTTGCGATCCATTAGCATGGTATATTCTTCCATTTTTTATCTCTTTAGTTTCCTGTAGTAGGATTCTGTAGTTTTCCTTGTATGAATCTTTAAAAAAATTTTTTTTAGATATATCCCTAGATATTTCAGTTTGTTCTTGGCTATTGTGAAGGGTACTGCCTGCTTGATCTCCTCCATGAATACATCTTATCCAATGTATTCAATAAACCAGTAGATTTTGTTTATTGGTCTTTTATCACATCACTCTTTAGTTTTCTTCTATAGCTGCCCGTATTCCTGTTGTGGAGCTTTTGGGATTTGAACAGAATCATGTTGTTTGTAAATAGTGATAGTTTCGCTTCCTCCTTTCCCAGATGGATACCTTTAATGTCCTCCTGTTGCCTTATGTTGTTAGCTATGACCTTCAGTACAATGTTGAAAAGAAGTAGGGGCAAGGAGTATCCTTGTCTGGTCCCCTTTTTTCAGTGGGATTCTTTTTGTCTTTTCTCTGTTGACTGATGTTGGCTACTGGCTTTTCATAAATAGCTTTTATTAGTTTGAGGAATTCCCCTTCCATTCCTATCTTGTTGAGTGTCTTAATTAGGAAAGGATGCTGATGCTTTTTCTGCATCGATCGATATTATCGTGTAATTCTTATCACTTTTCTTATAAATGTGGTGAATGATGATAGACTTTCAGATGTTAAACCATCCCTGAAACCCTGGAATGAATCCCACCTGATCATGATGGATAATACTTTGAATTGCATCGGCCAGTATTTTGTAAAGGATTTTTGCATCTATGTTCATTAGAGATATAGGTCTTAATTCTCTATGCCTGTGGTATCGTTGCCCTGTTTGGATATCAAAGTTATACTGGCTATGTTGAATGAATTTGTCATCCTTTTCTATGCCCTGGAATAATTTCTGGAAGATTGATTGGTATGAGGTCTTCCCTGTCAAGTTAATAGAATTCTTCTGTGAAGCATTGTGGTTGGAAGTTTTTTTTGTTGGTAGTTTCTTGATAACCATATGTATTACTTCATTTGCTATAGGTCTGTTGAGGTTCTTGTCTGCTATCTGAGATAATCTAGGCAGGGGTTGTTTTTTGAGGTATTTGTCTCTGTCATCACGTTGTTGAATTCATTAGAATACAGGCTTTCATAGTACTTTGTGATTATCCTTTTAATTCCTTTGGGGTTCATTGTGATTTCCCAGTTTTCATTCCTCATTCTGGCTAATGATGTTTGCTGCTTCCTTTCTTTTATTGGGTTTTCCAGCAGTCTGTCGAGTCTGTTGATTCTTTCAAAGGACCAGCTTTTTGCTGCATTGATTCTTTCGTATTATTTTCTTGTCTTCCCACTCGTTTAACTCTGCCCTAACTTTTATTATTTCTTTCCTTTTGCTTTTGGAGGGGTTGTTCTGTTGACTCTGTTCTAGTTGCTGGAGGTTTTGTGATGGTGTCTCAGTCATAAATCTCTTCCTTTTTCATATACACATTAATCACCATCAAGCTTCCTCTGATAACTATTTTTGCTGTATCCCACAGATATATATATGTTGTATTTTGTCTCCATAGTTTCTAGAAACTTCCTAATTTCTTCTCTAATATGGGATAGTATGCATTTATGTCACAGAAGGTCATAATTCATCCTCCAGTTGCTTGCCCTTATTTTTCTGGACATCTTGTTGTCCAATCTCCAACTCTAAGGTGTAGACTTCTGAGTGATTGCTATGTGTTTGAATTTACTCAGGTTGAACTTGTGTCCTAGCATATGGTCTATTTTTTAAAATGAGTCAACCGCACTTGAAAAAAATATGAATATGTTTGCATTTGGATGGAGAGCACTATAAATGTCTATCAGATCCAGTCGCCTAATTGTAGTGTTTTGCTCTGTAGTCTTGTTGAGTGTTATTTCTTTTTTCATCTTTAAATAGTTTGTTTGACTAATTTTGCAGGTTAGGCATGTATATATTTGTTATGCTAACTGGTTACAGGTATATTATAAAGTGCCCATTCTAGTCTCTTGTTATGTTTTGCACCTTGTGGTCAATTTTGTTGGAGATTACGATGGCAACCCCTGCTTTTATTAAGTTGCTGTTCTCCTGGCATATTTTCTGTCAGCCTCTTACTCTTAGTCTCTTTTTGTCTGTGAGTTTATGATGTGTCTCTTTCAGGCAACAGATTGATGGATTATGCTTTCTGAACTAGCCTACTAACTTTTGTCTATTCATGGGCAAATTCAGGCCATTGACATTCAGAGTTATTACCCCATCTGTTGATTCATTGCTGTTGTCTTGTACCCTTTGTGTTGGCCATTTTCCCGTGTCCTTTTATATCAGTGGTGAGCTTCATTCTTGCCTTCTTTTTCCTTTGAGACTATGTTATCTTGGTAATTGTGTTCGGTATGCTGACTTCTGGAGGAAGTTGAGCTGTATAGTGGTCTTCTGCTTGTGCTTGGTGGTTGTTGGTCTTCTGATCACAGTGTGCTAGCAAGGATTTTCTGCAGGGTTAGGTGTCTTGTGGTATATTCTTGTAGCTTTTCCTTGTCTGGAAAGACCTCACTGTCTGTCTTAATAGGTGATTTGGCAGGGTAGGGGATTCTCGAGGTGGCATTTTTTTTTCTTTCAGTTCCTGAAGATATTACTCCATTCTCTCATCCTTTTCATTGTATCTGCTGATAGGTCTGAGCATATTCTTACCCAAACACCATTGTATGTGACCTCGTTTTTTCTCTTGCTGCTCTTGAAGTTTTCTTTTTCCTCAAAGTTGGATTATTTAACCATTGTGTCACTTGGTTAGTTCTTCCTGGGACTTGGTCTAATTAATGGTCTCTCTGTTTCTTGTGTGACTCTCTCTGATTCTCATGCATTTAGATGAGGAAGATTGTTTCCAGGAATGCCCTTGATAATTTACCTGTAGACTTCTTGGTTGTGTCTTGTTCTGGAAGATCAGTTATTAGAATACCGTTTCTCTTCATAGCATCTTTTACTGTTCTCAGGTTTTCTTCTGCCACTTTGATAATCTTGTTTGACTGTCTTTTCCATCTGAAGTCTGCCTGATTGTCCTTGAGATTGCTGATATGAATCTCCATAACCTCTAGTCTGATTACAGGTGAGGTTCTTTATCTTGTGTTTTGCTTTTGTTACCTCATCCATTCGTTCTTGTATTTTCCTTTGATGCATGGACTTCATCCCCTCAATCATTGCATCCTTATTCTGCATTGCTTCCCTCTTAGCCTGTATTACTTCAAACATTCTGAAGTAACAAGATTTTGTTGCAGATCATCCTGTTTCTTCTTAGAATGTATTTAGGTTTAGGATTCCTTTCACTGCTGAATTTTGTTTTTCTTGTTTTCTCCTTGAGAATGGTAAGGTAAGTTGTTGTCTGGATGTTGTTTTGGAAGAACTGGGCACCACTTTTCCAGGAGACCGAGGAGCCCCTGAACTCTTTCTTTAGGATACCTATCCCAGTGGATTTAGGGGACCACCTGCAGCCTACTGTGATGGTGCCATGTAGGTGAATGCCACAGTGATTCAGTGACCAGAGGTGGTGAGGGGTCTCGGAGGGTGGGCTGAGGCAGGCAACTGTAGGTATGCCACTGAGACCGGTTGGGGTGGGCCTGTAGTGTGGGCCCGGTCTGGTCTGGGCTTTCTGATCACAATTTGCACTCTTTTAAAGACTCTATGCAGCGCAAACTGGCACAGCCTGTGTTTAGCTTGGACTGTGACTTTCAGCTCCTGCCTTTTTCTGTTTTGTTATGTTAAAATTCTAGATTGTGCTCTAGGGATCAGAAGTATGCCTATCTTGTTATGCTAATATAATGCTAATAGACCAGGGACTGATTTCTGGCAGTTTAAATTCAAAGTTACACAAAGAAACACAACCTGAAATTGTAAGCATTTACAAAAAACCTTTTTTCCCCTTTTTATAATGTGTCTGTGCTGTGCTGTCCCTCAGGGAAGGGGGACAAGATTAGCTAAGTGGTTTTTGAGCCAACTGGACCTGAATTTTTCCCTGGATGCACTCTTGTGTCCTGAATCTTCTGTATAGCTATGTTATGGGTAAATATTCCAGGGGCTCCTCAATTGCTGCAGATTAGTGACTAATTACCATATTTTTCTGACCATAAAATGCACCTAAGACATACCCAGCTTTTAGAGCAGGAAAACAACAAAAAAGATATGCTGAACCAAACTGTACCAGTATACTAAAATGTTTTGGGGTACCACACCTTCAGACCATAAGACACATCCTCATCCCCCCCATTTTTTTGGGGGGGGGGAGTGCATCTTATAGTCTGAAAAATACGGTATCTTTTGTTACCCATGCTGGCAGGCATGGAGCTGAGGACAGGGGAATAGGGGATTGCTTATGTAGTCACTTTGTTCCTGGCTGAGGAGGGAGAATTCAAGAGTGGGGTGGATAACAGAGAGAGGAACAACTTAGGTTTGAGGTCTTGTGGCTAGTTCTCAGAGACTCTCTGAGAGCCTGTGATAATGGCCACCTTTAGACAGCAGCCTGGAGAAATTACTGCCTGTTGTGTAGCTCAGATCTTGGGCATGGGAAGGAGTGATGCACACTATCTCATTGAATGATGAGGGATTATCAGAGCCTGCAGGCAGACCTGATGAGCTTAGAGTGTTTCAGTGAGTTCTTAAATTGCTCTGTGGGTGAAAATTTCAGGGGGAGGTCTGAACCAGACTGTAGTACACTGAATCTATTTTTAGTATCCAGCCTCCCAATATTGGCGTCCTTTCCCCTTAATTTTCTGATCTAACAACAGGAGCACTGGGCAGGTGATTCTACCTGGATGCCATGTGGACTCCTCCTCTGACTATATCTTTTGATAGCTGGGCACCATCAGTTTTCTTCACCATATTTGCTTAGGCATCTATTTTGCCTTCAGTGATCATGTCAGGAAGGTGAGCATCATACATTGCCACATTATTAGAACTGTAAGATTAAAGTAGAGGCCCAAGGTCCATCTCTTTTTTTTTTTTGCTGTATATTTGAATAAATGTGCCTACTTTTATATATTTACATATATACATAGCTATACTTATACCTCTATGTACAATGTTTACTTTCTTGTGTTTGCCCATCATTTGATGCTCAGTAATTCCTCTTGGATACCTCTCCATGGATCAAACAGAACCAGGAATGCTACTCCCTCCTCACCATCATGTTTAGATATCTTGTTATTCCCCTTTCATTATTGGCTCATTGCTAACCGCCTCCTTCTCCTTTACTATGTCCCCCCACTCCCCCAAAATATCAGTTTTGTTGTCCTTTCCTTGAGATGGTTTATTCTTATATAGATACACACCAAAAGAGAAAGAAAAGAAAAAACTACCCGCAAAAGGGAGTTCCTGCTAATAGTTCCATGCCTAACTACTGTCCTGACTCTGAGTTGGGGAGCATCCCTCTGTTAAAACATCCCTCTGATAAAATCCATCGGTCCATTCCCCTTTCCTTTCAGGGATTTATCTCCCAGGACCTGCTTATCTAATAGCACTTATATCCTTCTAATCCTCAGCCTTCCTGTCCTGTCCAAAGGGTGCACCTTTCTGTAAGACCCCCTGCTCTTCCTTCAGTCAAGGATGGAGATGCCTAGTGCTCCACTGTTACCCCATTAAACCTTTAACATTCAGTGTGGTCCTCTTGTGAATATCCCCCAACCAGATGCCAAGCACTGCCCCCTGAATCAGACGTCTGCTATCAAGAGTCTTCAGGGACTTCATGCCTTTGAGCCCATTGCTGTTCTGTTGCATTCCCCCGATTAAAGTTATTATTTTGTAATAGACAATGACATTCTCCTACAGATGGGGATAAATAAAAAAAATACTGCTAAAAAAATCAAAGAAACCCTTATGAAACAAAAATAGCAAAGCATGAAGGTATTGTTTCTAGACTTAATCTCCATTTAGGCCTATCCGTTCTGAAGGCAGTGTTTCCATCTCTGCAAACTCTCCCTGAGAACTCATTGCCTTTTAATGTACACCTGTGTTTCCCAAAGCGAGTCATCCTTTGCACTGGTGGGCACTGGACTGATCCAGAGAAGTTGTAAAAGCAGATACCTATACTTTATGGTCTAGAGTATTAAATTTTTCATTGCTAGGGGCACTAAGTAATTCTTTTATTTTCTTTTTTTCCTGAAAAGAGGACAGAAAGTCACATAAGTTTGGGAAGCTATGATTAAGCCCATGCCAAAATGACAGTGGAGTCATCTTTGAGGGACCCAGATAGGTTCCTTTTACAAGTCCTTTGAGTTTTGAGAACCAAACGAAGTAAAAGGGTTGGAAGGTGGAAGAAAAGAAAAAGGTGCATTGTCATGGCTGAGAAACATTTTGGGGGAAACTTTCCTGTTTTGTTGTTGTTGTTTATTTTCTCACCAAAGCAGTTTTCATTTTCTTAAAATTTCCTCCTCATATCCTGTATGCTTGTCTTATGTCCTTTGAGAAAATATAACAAGGTGACTCATTTTGGTGCCCCTGAAACAGTTGAGGTGGCTTTCTGAGCTGCCCTCTCACCTTGGTTTTAACTGGCCCAGGAGGTCTTCTTGGAAGCCAGTTGTGATTGGACTGGTTTTTTTTTGAAGAAATGAAGCCCCCGTGGCATTATGGGTCATGGTAGGCTGCTAACCACAAGGTCGGCAGTTCTAAATCAACTGCTTTGCTGGGGCAAAGTGAGGCTTTCTGCTCCTGTAATGTACTGTCTTGGAACCTCACTGGAGCACTTCAGTTCTGCCCCACAGGGCCGCTGAGTCAGATGTGATTCCATGTCAGGGAGTCTGAGTTTTCTGAAGGTCCCCAAATGAGACAAAGACAGCGTATTACTGAGGGACCCACTCTGCAGCCATCTACTGACACAGAGACATTCTTAAGCAAATCTTGTTTGGAACCAACCTGAGTGTGTATAAACTGGGATTCTAGTGGAAATGCTTTTTGACGTACTCTTCCATGGCAGGTTTTGTGTGTGTGTGTGTGTGTGTGTTTGCATGTGTGTGACAGAGAGAGGGAGAGAGAAATTAAAAGACAAAAACAAGAGAGGGAGGGAAGTTGTAAGGAAAAAAGTGAAGGAGACGGAAGAAGAAAGCAAGTTGATTAGGGGAGAAGGGATTGAGAAAAATTGAGGTAGAGGAAGGAGAGAAGGGAGCGGGGGGAGAGAGAGAGAGAGAGAGAGAGAGAGAGAGAGAGAGAAAGGGAGGGAGAGAGCGAGAGCAAGCGATGAACAAGCACTCCAATACCTTCTGTGTGGCGTCTAGTATCTAGCCTTGGTTAACTGCAGGAATAATGTCGTGTACGCCCATGATGATTTTTTTGACCAAGGGCTCTTGAATCTATCATCTATTTTTATTCGTCCCCACAAAGCTGCGGAAGGGGAATTCCTATCCTATCCTGTACGACCCAGGAAGGCAAGCAGCATGCGGGTGATGTCTCAGTGGTAAGTGGCACAGCGGACCTGTCCGCTCTGAGACCCACCCTCCATGTCACTGCTGCTCCATTGCCCAGAAAGGCAGGGAGAGGCCATCAAAAACAGGGCTCAGACTTCAACTGCACTTCTCCACTAAAGGATAACTCTTCAAAATAGGCCACCATTAAGTTTCCGGTGTCAGAGGTGTTCCTTACGGTGGGTTTCAAAAATACAACAGCAGCCAAATGGCAGCTCTTTGGAGCAAGCGGAAGAACAAGTGTAATTTCAAGATGTAGAGCCAGCTTTCGATTTTTCTCAAATAGCTTCCTGGGAGGGTCTGTGCATTTTGGGGGTGGCTGGCACTAGGATGCGCTGGCACTTAATGACCTCCAGGAGTTGTGGAGAGCAGGTGATTCCTCCTCTTTGGCTAATTGCTGAAATGGCAGATGATAACTCCCAAACACACTTTTAAGGCTGTATTTGTCCACATTGAGGGAAATTAAAATTCCCACATTATATGTGCTAATTCATGAGACTCCATTTGCATATCTTATTGATTCTCAAACACACAGGGTTTTCTGTTCAAGGAAGAAAATATGTCAATCTGTCAGCAATTACCTGGCTTGCCACGTGAGCACTTAGACTGGGTTGGAAACCCCTGGGAGATGACAGAACATTACAAGACCCTCAGAAAATTGTTCTTTTTATAGCTTTTACTTTAGCCTTCAGATTTACAAGACTCAAAATGCATCCAGTAAAATCAGTCTTACAATCATTATCCTCCAGCAGTGTAAAGTCCCTTTGCACAAAACAAACAAACAAACACAATCTATATTTTTTCAGATCTGAAAGTTTCCTCACAAATGTAAGAAATCTCAACTGGAAGAAAAGGCAAGAAGAGCGTTCATTCCATTTGAATTGCTTGACTTTTGAGTCTCCTAGTTTCTGAACAGGGAGCCCTGGTGGCACAGCGGGCTATGCGTCGGGATGCTAATCACAAGGTCAGCAGTTCGGAACTACCACTTGCTCATTGGAAGCAAGATGAGGCTTCCTACACCCATAAAGAGTTACTGTCCTGAACACCCACAGGGGCAGCTCTCGTCTGCCCTGGGGTCTTTATGAGGCAGAATGGGCTTGAGAGCTGCGATTTTGAGTTTCTGAACAGGGAATGGTTGACATACATGCATCATAATGCAATGCTCCTCATTTTCTTTATTTGGAAAAGGAGAGCCATCACCCTCCTTTGATGACCTTGTTTAGCATTGGGAAGTCCTTCTGTATGTCAGAACTCAAGGACTTGTTGACAGGTGATAGGAAAGGCAATTTAAATTCATTTAAACCACAATCAAAGAATAACTTGGTTCTAAAAGAAGTCTAAAAGAAGATTTTGTTTCAGATCAAAGCCCATCTGTAAACAATTGTACATCTCCCCCACAGAATGGTTACAAGGAAGGGATGATTCACTCAGGGTGCAGTATAGCACTGTCAAAACACACATCATTCCTCTAGTTCCTGAATACTTCCTCTGCCCCCTGCCCCAAACTACCAGGACCCAGTTCTACCTTAAAAATCCAGCTAGACTAGAGTACCCATATTGGTACAGACAAGAACTCTCAACATATAGAATTCAAGACAGGTAAAACCTTCAGAAACTGCAGTGGGAGTAGTAATGTCATGAGGGTGGGGGGTGGGGCGGAGGGAGAGGGAGAAAGGGAGTATCCATCAAAGGTTGTCCCCTCCCCCCTCCCAGGGGGACAAATAACAGAAATGTGGGTGAAGGGAGACAACAGACAGTGCAAGACACCACAAAGGAACAGTAATAATATCTAATTGATCAAGGTTTCATGGGGAGCAGGGAATAAAAGGGGAGCTAGTTCTAACTAGACCTGTTTTGTTCATGTGTTCATATCAGAACAAAGGACTGCAGCAGGTAGAAGGGTATGGATCATGATGTGAGGCCAGGCCAGAGTCAGATTTTTACTCTGAGAGCTTCAAATGACCTCATGCCACTCATAGCTTGTGACCGAAAGTGAAGGAGGAATGGCGTCCCAGGTTAAGGTACAAGTTTTGCAACCAGAAGGGGAAATGGATGTTGGGTATGTAAAACCTTTAAATGATCATTGTGTTTACAGACCCCTTAGGATAAATATAAACATTATTTTGAATTTTCCTACTTCATTTATATTGTTCTCAAGAATAATAATCTGTGAAAGTGAGCTAGTTAAGGTTTTGTGTCAACTTGGCTGTATCAGGATTCTCAGTGCTTCATCAGAGCAATCTCAATTAAAACAGAGCAATCATTCATGATGAGAGCTAATCTAATGTAATGACTCCATGATGACTTATGTTAGGGACAACCAAAATAAGTTGCCTCTGGGTGGAGACTTCCTATAATTAAAGTGGTTGCTGTGGGAAAGTTTGCTTGCATTTTGCAAGGTCTGGATACTATATCTATCTGACTCATCATCTGACTTCTGGGTCTTTGAACTTGAGCCAGAGGCCTGTTGTTGATCCTGTGAGTCATCGGCAAACCACCATATTATCTGTTGAGCTTGGAGCCATTCAACTTAGCAGCCAGGAGCCTGTTGTCTCACTTGACAATCTTGGAATCATCAGTCCCTGTGGATATGGAGAAGCCTCCAGTCTGGCATCTGGCCCATGACTTTGGAACTTGTCTGCCTCTAAAGATGTGTGAACCATTTTCATGATCTCTCTCTCTCTCTCTCTCTCTACACACACACACACACACACACACACACACACACACACACACACACACACATCATTGGATTTGCCTTCTTTTGAGGACCAGCCTAAGATAAAAGCTAGACATTTTTTATTAAAAATCATCAGCTTTATCTCTTTATGTTACCAAGGGCAGAACTTGAGGTTTGTTTTCTATGTTCTTACAATGCATATAGCGCTATAATTATTTCAAGATAAAAGTATTTTAAAAATCTGTTGCCCTATCCTGGATCAATTCATTAGTCTCAAATTGGATGATGACAATCTTGGTCACAACTCAACTGATAGCCATCTTGGTCACGTGCATTTCTTTGAACAATAAATGGGAGTAAGGAAACTACTGAGCAGAAGCTTTTAGAACAAGGACAGAACTTCCCTTGTCTTTCTTTCCCCTTTGCCTTGGTGACAGGCAATATTCCAAACAGAGAGAGCTGGGTCTTGGAGAGGAACACAACCAGTCTGCCAATGGACATATACTGCCTGACAGAAAGCAATCTTTATTGCTGTGGATTACTGAGATTTGAGCATCACTCGTTACTGCAGCATAACCTAGTTCATTTCATGCAGAGCTGCTTTGGGATCATCAGGAGTGCTTGTTAAAACATAGATTTATGAGCCCTACCCCAGAGATGCAGCACTTTCATGGTTGGCCTGAGAATTTTCATTTCTAAATAAGCATTGGAGTTACATTGATGTTACTACTTTGAGGAGAACACCTTGAGTACCCCTGTGCTAGTCTTTTCTGACTAATGTGTTGTTGTAGGTGCCACTGAGTGGGGTGTCAATTAATAGCAATCCTATGTATGACAGAAAGAAACACTGCCCATTCCTGTTCCATTAACACAATTCTTAGATTTGAACCCATGCTTGCAACCACTGTTGTCAATCTATCTTGCTGGGAGTCTCCCTCTTTTCTGCTGCCCCTCCACATCTCCAAACATGATGTCATCTCTTCTGGCAATATGTGCAAAATACTTTTTTGAGTTTTCAAGTTTTTCACTTTCTTCCTATTGCAAAGTCCAGAGTTTGGCCTAGAACACTGCCTGAGACAGTGAATTTGTTAAGCAAATAAATGATCTAATGTCTTATCTGTCAGGGAAAGTGGAATTATGATCTTTTCAGCCTTACCATCCCAGTAAAATGCTGGTGATCTTTGATATAAACATATTTCCTTTGAGTTTAAATAACTGTGTATTATAAAAAATTTTATTTTTTAAAACATGAAAATAAAAGCCAAACCATAATTCAACCATTGGTCTATCTTTTTTTTTTTTTTTGGTGTACATAGTTATAAAACATTGGGATCATACAATACATTTGAAGAAAAGAATTGAAGTTGCTAAAGATTTTATCCTACTTGAACCAGCACTTAATCAACTCAGCTCATGGAAGCAGCAACCAAAAAATTGAATGACATATTGAAAATGACACTGGGCAAGTCTGTGGCAAAAGGCCTCCATGAAGTATTCAAACAACAGAGATGCCACTTTGGTGTCTAAGGTGCATCTGACACAACTCACATGCTTTAGTGACTTAGGTACATGCACAAACTGGACAATGAAAAAGAAAGACAAGAAAAATTGGTGCAGTCAAAGAACAGTGTTGGTGGAAGATATTAAATATGTCATGCATTACCAGAAGAATGAAAAATCAGTCTTAAAAAAAAAGCAGCCAGAATGTACTGTAGAAGTAAGGACTTGTTTACTTTAGATGTCATCAGAAAGGACCAATCACTAGAAAGGGGCATTGTATTTGGTAAAGAAGAGGTTTCGTGAAAACCAGGGAAACCTCAACAGCGTACATTGACACAATAGGCACAACAATGAACGCAAACTTAGCAAACGTGGAAGATGCTGTAGGGTCTGGTAGCATTTCATTCTGTTATACCCAAGGTCATCCTGAATCTGAGCTAACTCAGCAACACCTCATCACAATAACAATGCATAACAAACGAGGAAACTAATTTGTATATTGCTTTGCTAATAAATTATGACTCTTCCTCCATGCCATCAGCAGATCCTTTTTCTTTTCTTTAAAAAAAGTCAGTTTATTGGGGACTTTTACAGCTCTTATCACAATCCATCCATCCATCCATGTGTCAAACACATTCGTACATTTGTTGTCATCATCATTCTCAAAACATGTTCTTTCTTTTTGAGCCCTTGGTATCAGGTCCTCGTTTTCCCTCTCCCTTCTCCACCCTCCCTCCCTCATCAACTCTTGATAATTTATAAATTATTAATATTTTTTTCATGTCTTACACCAAGCGATGTCTCCCTTCACCCACTTTTCTGCTGTCTATCCCCCAGGGAGGGTGTTATATGTAGATCAGTGTGATCAATTCTTCCTTCCTCCCCTACCTTTCCCTTATCCTATTGGTATTGCTAATTTCATTTTTTGTCCTGAGGTGTTTATCTCAGGTATTTATCCTGGTTTCCCTGTGTTACCAGTTCTTAAGCTGATCCTTTTCATGGCTACATGAAAAGTACTACCACTCACTGCCATCAAGTCAAAGCTCACTCCTAGCCTCTCTGTAGGAGAGGAAAGAACTTCCCACTGTGGATCCCAGATATTTAGGAGGAGAAAGCCCCGTCTTTCTCTCCTGTAAAGGCAAACCATGGCTGAGCCCCGGTGGCGTAGTGGTTGTGGGCGGGACTGCGGCCCACTGGGACCGAGGTTCAAATCCAGCAGTGGGGCTGGGCCTCCTACTCCCACCACCGGAGAGCAGTGATACCAAAAAAAAAAAAAAAAAGCAAACCATGTAGCAGTAGTCTTACCAAAGTTAGGCACATTACTGACTCATGGACAGCTGCGGTTTACTTTGACCTTTTGCCTCCCTTTACTCAGAAGTGATTGCTTCCAACCCTTTTCTGTTTTGCGTTTGTCCAGTCAGCAGTTTATTCCCCCAGAATTTCACCAGGTTTATGACACTGCTGAACTTTACTTTGCTTGTTTTTGATGCTGACTCCACAGAATTGAAATGGCCAGTAAGGGACTGTCAGACTCTTGAAATAGCACCTGACGAATCTTTCAAATTGGTGGCACGCCTGCCTCCACCACTTCCCCAGACTGAGCTCCCGGCTGTCCCTATGGGCTGATAGGGTCTTGGTGGAATCCCTTGGAAGAGTTACTCCCACTATCGGGAGAAGCATGGAGATGTCAGAGCTGACCCTCGTGTAGAAACTCACTACACTAGAGTTCAAGAAAGAATGAAGTTGTCAAGGATCTCATCTTGGGTGGAGCCACAGTCAATGCTTGTGGAAGCAGCTGTAAAGAGACCAAGCAATGATTGCATTAGGCAACCTGCTGCGCGAGATCTTTTAAAAGTATTGAAAAGTAAGATTATTATTTAAAAAGATCACTTTATTGGGGGCTCTTATAGCATCCCACGCATCAATTTCTTCAAGCATATTTGTACATATATTGCCATCATCTTTTTTTAGACATTTACTTTCTATTTGAGTCCTTGGTATTAGCTCCTCCTTTTTTCTCCTTTCCTCACCTCCCACCCTCATGAAACCTTGATAAGTTATAAATTATTATTGCTTTCATATTTTACACGGACAACTGTATCATATCACCCATATTTCTGTTGGTCATGTGCCTGGAAGATGGTGGTGGAGGTGGTTATGTGTTGATCATTGTGATTGGTTACTTTCCTCCCCTCTCCTCCCCCCCTTCCCCTGACCCTCCTGCTATCACGACTCCCATTTTTGTTCCTGAGGGATTTATCTAACCTGGATTCCTTGTGTTGTGCGCTCTTATGTAATAACAGTGTACATGGTCCGGTCTAGCCAGAACTGAAAGGCAGAATGGGGGTCATGATAGTGAAAGGTGAGGAAGCCTCAATGAATCACAGGAATGTTGTGTGCTATACTGCACCCTGACTGACTCATCCCTTCTTTGTGACCCTTCTGTGAGGGAGGATATTACTTGAAGACTAAGTTGCATCTGACTGAATCCACAGCATTTTCAGTCACCTCATGCATATGAAAATTGGACATTCAATAAAGAAGACAAAGAAGAACTGATGCATTTGTATTATGGAGCTGGTGAAGAAATTGAAAGTATCATAAGAACAAACAAATCTGTCTTGGCAAAAGTATAGCCAGAATGCTCCTTAGATGCAAGCATAGTGAGACTACCCACAATGACAAAATACATCAGAGATAAACCCCAGTATGAAAACAAAAGAACCCCCTGAAAGTATTGAAAACCAGTTCAGGCCAAAGTGTATCAGAGGTGCATCAACAACCATGTTTCAACCATTTAAGTGAGGTTTATAATTTTGATCTCCTATAGTCATCTCTCCAATACTCTCTGTTTGGTAATCAGTTTATTCTCATCCCTCAATTATGGGTAGAGTGAAATCACATTCCTGTGTAGATCTCATAAATGTATCTGTTATCCCTAGCTTTCTGCAAACCAGGATCTCACCATTTAGACTCTATTATGATACTATTATGATATTATGATTCTATTACCTCCTTCGTCTCTGGATTATATAATGTATAATCCTTGGGTCGTGGATGCTAGTATGCTTCTTCCATGTGGACTTATTTGATATCTTATTTAGATGGCTGTTTGTTTGGAAACAAGCCTTTAAGACTTCAAATACTATTTTATCTAATAGCCAGCACCATCTGATTTGTTCACCACACTTTGCTTTAGCACCCATATTTTCTGTGTTTCCTTCTTGAGGGTGAGTATCAAGCAGGGCCATGATGTAAGAGCTAATTGTTAAATTGGAGCTAAGATTTAAAGCAAATCTCAAATACAGTCCTGGATCTATGTTTTTCTTCTGTCTTGGGCTCCCCTAAGAGATCTCCTTGTTAATTTATGGTAGAAAATCTTATTGATCATCTCCCTGGAGTATTAGGATCTTCCATTAATAGAGTCATTGATTAGTCTCTGTATGTTAGTCAAGGTTGACTAGAGAAAGAAATACAGAGACAATCACGTACGTGTGAGAGAGAACTTTATATCAAAGAGAGAACTTTATATCAAAGAGAAATTGTACATTAAGAAAACCTCCCAGCCCAGTTCAGATCAAGTCCATAAGTCCATTAGCCCATATGTCAGATACAAATCTATCAATTCCTCTCAGACTCATCAACACATGCAACAACACTGAGTGAACAAAGATTATAGGTGAGTGGGGGAAAGCCTTGTGGATCCAGTGGTTGTGGAAACATCTCAACACTGGCAGAGATCTCCACGTGGCTTCTCCAGCTCCAGAACTCTAGTGCAGCTCCATCTGTCTTGTCAATAGGAATGGCTCTCAGAAAGAGTGGCCTCTGTGTTCCATTTAGCAAACTATTTATCTCCTTAGCACTCTCAAATGAAGTCCTCAAGCTGTGAACTGATTGACAGGCTAAACTCGACCCCTTCCCTCTTAATAGTCTCAAGTTAACAACAGCTATGTAGCTACCACACTGTGGTATGCATTTTTTGGAGTGGCTTTTATTATGAAAATTTAATTATTTTTAAAAATCATTTTATTGAGGGCTCGTACATCGCTTTTTACAATACATAGGCTGTGTCAAGCCCATTCACATACCTGCTGCCATTATCATTCTCCAAATATCTGCTTTTCCACTTGAGCCCTTGATATCAGCTTCTCATTGTACTTGCTCCCCCTCCCCCACCAACCCTCAATACTTTATAAATTATTATTGTTTTGTCATATCTTACACTACCCAACATCTCCCCTTGCCCACTCCTCTGATGTCTGCCCTCCAGATAGGAGGTGATGTGTAGATCCTTATAGTTGGCTCCGTCTCTTTACCTTCTCTCCACCCATCTGGCAACCCCAATTTCACCACTGGCCCCAAGGGGCTCATCCATCCTGGGTTCCCCATATCTCCAGCTCCCATCTCTACCAGTGTACATTCTCCAGTCCAGTTGGATTTGTAAGGTAGAGTTGGAACCATGATAGTTGGGGGGAGGAAACTAGGGAAAAGGAACTAGGGAAAAGTTGTATGCTTCATCACTACGTTATTGCACCTTGATTGGTCTGTTTCCTCTCTGCTACTCCCCTGTAAGGGGGTGACCAATTGCCCACATGTGGGCCTTGGGTCCCCACCCTGCTCTCCCCCTCATTCATAGTGATGTGATTCTTGTTCTTTGATGATTGATACCTGCTCCCATCGACCCCTCTTGATCACACAGGCTGGTGTGCTTCTTCCATGTGGGTTTTGCTGTTTCTGCACTAAATGGCCACTTGTTTATCTTCAAGCCTTTAAGACCCCAGATGCTTTATCATTTGGTAGCTGGGCACCATCTGTTTCTCCACTCTGTTTGCCTCTGTACCCATTTGTCTTTCTTGATCATATCGGGAGGGTGGGCACATATTGATATGATTTTTGTTCTTTGATGTCTGACACCTGATTCTTTCAACACCTCATGGTTGCACAGGCTGTTGTGCTTCTTTTATGGGGAACTTTGTTTGGTATGAATTTTTAAGACAGAGAGGAATATTGGACTGCAAATCCCGACTTATTCATTTGTAAAGAGTAAATCCTTATGTGGTTGAATTCCATTTACACAAACAACAGGAGGTGGTTTTCAAAAGGCAAAATTTACAATAATATTCACTGACAATGTCTATTATAGGTTTGTCAGAATAATACATATCTTAATACAGCAAATAGGGCATTGATATACTAAGTTTATGTTTGTCTCCCCACCAAGAGTTCAATACTCTTGTTTTTCTGCTTCTTTAAACATTATGTCATTATCCGGAGTGCAGTGGATAAGTCTCACCCTGGAAAAACCGCCTTCATGATCATGGTATCTCCCCTGCCACACAATCGAATGGGTCCAAGGGGCGGTGGTGTGATTGAGAGGTAAAGTTAAAGAGACATCAGACAAGATAAGGCATGCACGTCCTCATCCTCTGGGTGACCATGATCTCAGCAGCCACGGCCATGCAGAGAAAGCAAATATATTTCCAATCGTGGCATATATACATTCAGGGGCTGGACAGGCTCCCCTAATTACATCATAACAGGAAGGCACACATGCAATAGGAGGGGGATGAGCTAGAGGTGTAGACACACAATAGGAAGGGGAGGCACTAGGGGTACCCATGTGACAAGATGGGTGGACTCAAACATCAAGATGGCTGCCTAAACTTGACCCCCTTGAGTTAGTTTGTCCTTGTAGACAACAGAGTCTGGTTTCTCTATAGATGTCTGATACTTCTAAGGGAGATCATCTTTAAGCAGCTGACCTCCAAGTGTATAGTCATTGACCATGTATTAGCAAGCAGCATCTTAGGTTTGGCATAATATGGGGGGTGGGGGAGGGCGGGCAACCCGGAGAAAAATTTTTCTGTATCCCACAGATTTTCAATCTGAAATCCTCAGAGTACAGGTGTGTTTGAGGTATAGTCCAGGTCAGAAAGGTAGTTTATTATTCCACAGTTAGTACTTAACTGTGAAAATTAAAAGAGGCATACAAACTAGACTTTTATAGGAGTTTTAAAATATTAGTAAAAATATTAAATAATAAGGCTGAGCCCTGGTGGCCTAGTGGTAGTGTGTGGGACTGCGGCCCACAGGGTTGACAGTTCAAATCTAGTAGCAGCTCTCAAGGAACAAGGCTGGGCTTCCTACTCCCACCAGGGCAATGATGCCACAAAACAAAACAAAACAAAAAACCCAACAAAAATATTAAATGGTTTCTGACAAAAACCAAGAAAACTATTTTAAAGAATGTTTCCATATTGTTTCTTGCTTGGTGTCCTTATTTGCAAGTCTTTGCTTTCATCTGAGCATCACAAGATGTGTGGTTTCTCCTTAAGTGTATCTTCACTGTTGGAGTAGGAGCCCATTCCTTTAGTTTAGAGGGAGGCCTTTATATAACAGTCATTCTGTGTAACATATTCGAAACAGGAGACCTCTTCTCCGAACATAGCATGTTCATCTTTGAAAAACTCCTTTCTGCTTCTGTTGAACTTATAACAATTATTTTGACAATATTTTTAGCTCTTTGAAGACTTTCAGGAATTGCATAATTCACTCATAATATCTTGTGAGACTTTGGGGTGTAACACAAAGGTGGAATGAATGACAGCATGTCACCCTCTGGGTGGTTGACATGTTTTCTCTTTGTACATTTGTTTACTGAAGTAACAAAGCAAGGGAATACATGTAGTATTTTGTGAAAAGTCAAGTGAATTTTATGAAATGAGTAAATATATATTGCAAATAGTTCCATGTAATGTTTATATTTATAGATGAAGTGAACATTACTATGGGTACTTAGAATATGAGGAAGTACCCCCAAATCCTGATGCTCACTTGTTTTCGTTTTTTGATGTGAGGGCGATAGTACTTTGGGAGTTAGTTCAACCAGGTCAGACTGTTAATCAAGATTTTTATTTAGAGGTTCTGAAAAGATTGCATGTGTGACAAAAAAGGCCAGATTTGTGACCGATAGGGGACTGGTTTTGCTACCAGGACAATGCAGCCATCTTAGTGTATCAGTTTTTGGCAAAACCAGCATGCCTTTCTTGCCCCATGCACCTTACTCACCTGAACTCACTTGCTCACTGTGACTTCTTTTTGTTTCTGTGAATGGAGAGGGACATGAAAGGACTACAATCTGATGATGTAGAAAAGGTGAAGAAAAAAATGAGGGAGGTGCTGTCAGTCATCCAAACAGCTGAGTTTGAAGAATGTTTCCAAGAATGGAATTGCAGATTTGACTAATGTATTAAATGGAAAGGAGAATACTTTGAAGATGATAAGCTTGTTCTGTAAAAAAAATTAAATACATTGCTTTTAAAAAATTCCATTTTGTACGAGGGGGGGCTCTCTCATACATTCTTGCACAGATGGACATTAAAAAAGAGTGAAAAACAATAATGAGAGTAGCGACACCAGGAGGGGATGGGGAAACTGGGAGGAGAAGGGGAAACCGGCCACCACGACCTACATTTAGCTCCTTCCAGGTGAAGGGACAACAGAAAAGGGAGTGAAGGGAGACAGTGGTCTGTGTAAGATATGAAAAAATTAATTTATAAATTATCAGGGCTCTTTAAGGAGGCAGGGTGGGAGAGGGGGAAAATGAGCTGATACCAAGGGCTCAAGTAGAAAGAAAATGTTTTGAAACTGATAATGGCAACATATGTCCAAATGTGCTTGATACAATGGATGGATGGATTGTGATAAGAGCTGTAAGAACCCCCAGTAAAATGATTTTAAAAAGAGTAAAGAATGTCAGTTTGTGATTTCCACATTGAAAATATGGTAGCCACAGTAGGCTGGGCAGCAGCCCACCTTAGAGAGAACCCTGATTACAATTGCCATTGTGACACCCAAGATTTCAGTATCTGTTTTGCGGAACTGGCTTGAACCATCTGACGCCAGGCACGGGCTCCATCCCGATCACTGCAGGAGGGCGCCGCCTGGGCGGTGCTTCAGTCCGTTGTACACAGGGGTGCTGTGAGTCGGAACCAACTCCATGGCACCTTACAACAGCCACATACCCGTCACAGATTTTGTTTCTCTAAAGAGTCCTGCCTCAAATCTCCACAATGGCCCGGGTCAGGGAGAGGTGAATCCCCCACCACGGGTCTCGTCAAGGCTGTGTCCCTCACCAAATCATGGAAGCTCCACTTTGGTTACCCCATCTGTTCAACAAAGGAGGAAAATAATGGTAACACAGCATAAGGTCTCTTTAAAGATTAAGAGAAGTAGCCGCTATAAAGCACCTTGCAGGGGACATGATTCCCTCATGCCATTATAGCACTAATTAGAGAGCATGTTTTACAGTGTGCAGCAGCTAACTGTAGATCAAAAGAAAGCTTGCTTTACAGGGTGGGAAGTAAACTCACTCAACTTATTCACCCCAAAGTTGGCACAAACTGAAAATATAATTAGAAATTTCCAAAGGTTAAGATCATGGTTGCGAAACATTTTCTCTATCCTAAAACACTGATAGGCTCAGGGCAGGGGTGGGTGGGGATCCATTTCTGGCCCCATGTAAATCAAAGAAACCATCATCCATGGTGAAGGGAATTCAACTAGTCCCTGGTTGCCATGCCAATGCAAACATCACCCTCCACCTACTCCACCATCAACACATTTGAGTAAGTGGAACAATGATAATAGCATGTAGTCAAATGCTATTTTTTAAAAAGTGAAATGTACTTCTGTCGAGAGCCTGGTTTTTAGAAATTACTGTATTAGGCTAGATAAAAATTAGTATTAGATTCCTAAAATGGGTTGAGTATAACCACAGGAGAAGAATCTTCTGTAAATGATTAAAGGACTCATCCAAACCCAAATCCACTGCCACCGAGGTGACCATTCTGCCACAGAGACACGGTCAGACAGAGTGGGACTGCCTGGTCTTACAAACCTGTGTCTTGATAGCAGCAGCCTGTCTCATTCACCTTCAGAGCAGCTGGCAGGTTCCAATCAATGAGCCCCGTGCTTAACCTACTGTGCACCAGGAATCCTCCAAGGCCTCTTAGAGGTCTTCTTTTGAAGGACATGGTTCTCTTTTAATACTCTCCGCTTGACCAAATATTCCCTTTGTGGTTTTCAGAAATTGAGCGTTGTACAGACAATCCTTAGACCAAGATTGTCCTCCCCAGAGGCAGAAGCCCAGTGTACAGATGCCTGGTTTCCATCATGCCTTCCTTGAGCACTCCTCAGTTGGCCACAATTCTGGCATGTGTACCTAAACCTTAAAGAAAAAAAACCTTTCCCCTAAGAATTTAGTTGCTCAGAATCAGTTCTAAGGAAACTATTACTGACATACAATGAGCTTAATAGTCAAAACCAAACTCAGAGACTGGACAGAGTTGAACTGCTCCTGTGACTTTCCAAGGTTATAAATCTTCAGGGAAGCAGACAACTTCTTCTTCCTTTTGTAAAGCCATTGTTATGTCCAAACTGCGGAAGAGCAGGCCGACTTGGGCCACCAGGGCCCCGAAGATGTACAGCGTCAAAAAGTTGAATAGTCTCCCCACCCCCCCAAACAAACATACAGAAAAAAATGAGCCCAAAAGGAAATAGCGTAAATGTCCAAGTTAAATTGCTGTGTATCCACATGTTAGCGTCTGATGAGCTTTTAAAAATGAGGTTGTTGGAGAAGATGTGATGGTGTGGGGAAAAGACCAGATATTGTTGAGTGAAGCAGCAAGCAGGTTACAGAGCAGTAAATTCAGTAAAATAAAAATGTGATGTATTCAATTTTATGCAAATATATTCATAGGAAAAAAGCTACTAGTGTGTTACTATAAAATGTTAATAATGGTTATTTCTGGATGGTAGAATTACAGGTGCCTTTTGTTTTTCTTTCAGTTCTTTCTATATTTTCAAATGAGATTTTCTATGGCAATTGCATAATTCTTTGGTAATCAGAATATAGACCAATAGTTGTATTCCCCAGAGAACCAGAACCTACTCTGTGCCCAGGGCATACGAAGGAAAGGTGTGAGGGAGGGCCGCCCCTGGGTCATTGGTGGCCTGCGTCCCCACCTCCGCCGGAACACCCAGTGCATAACCTGCTTCATGCGTGGCAGACGAAGAAACAGCACAACCACCTGCATTTTAAAATGTGATCGAATCAGAATGTTGACTGCAATGAGAAAAATTACGGGTTGAACTCTGCTAGAAATGTGCTCTCCCATTTCAGAAAGCAAGGTCAGCGTGAGCATGGCACAGTTGCCAAATTGCTTGATCGACAAGTCAGGAACAGCGGTGCGCTGCCCAAACGCGGTGGCGGGTGGACCGCCCGGATTTGAATGCGTGTTTCTCTCCACTCGGACAAGGCTCCTGAAAGGACTCATTACACCTCTCTGAGTCTGCCATTTCCGGCCTTTGATGTATAATTTTTCCCATTCCAGTTAGTGTTCCAGATCACTGACATTGTAAACATCTTTAACATTTAGGTCTGTTCGGGTTTCACTTCATGCCAGGACTGAGCTGCTTCCTGCTGGTTCGGAGCCTTGGGTGTGAGGCTGCGTGATTCCATGCAAGTCTGTGAGAAGCTCCTCCCAAACCCAACTTCCCTTACTCACAGCAACCCGCTGCGGGTGGCGGAGACGTGAACTGTTTTCAGGAGTGGAAAGCTCAGGCTTGCTCCGGCCGAGCTGCGAGTGGTTTTGCGTGGTTGACCACGTGGATCTCGAAGATTGCTCTTGCTCCCCAAAGTAGCAGCATTTCCATACCCTGAGGGTGGTCCCACACGCCCCACTGTTCGTGTTTCAGTGTCTCCATTCAGCCTGCACACTTTGGTCCTGGCGCTGCCACACATGCTGCCCCGACGTGGGCTGGTTTGCCAATGGGAAAACTCTTAGAAGGACAGGCTTGTGAGCGCTCCACATAAACTTTTGTGATCAAGAGAGCCCCCATTATCATCTCTCTCCCCACGACCCCATCTCCCAGCTCTCAGGGAGCATCATGTAAAAAATGAACAGAGACTTATATTCCTCCAAACACAGTGCTAGCCATTTTTCAGGAACATGACCATGTCCACGCGCCAAGTCAACTGTAAGGGTGGGCGTTTCTCTCTCGGCAGCATTTCAGTCCTACCAGCCTTTGCTTTAGAGTTCCTGGATCGAACATGCAGATGCCTGGGTCCCGTGCAGGCCTACCCAAATCAGGATTTCTTGGTGTAGGAGATTGACTGTTGAACCATTTCCCTAAGGGAAGTGAGAATGCACAAGCACTGAGATGAAGCAGTACACATTCGCCTCCGCTGGGCATTCCCTTTTTGGGCACTCCACTCTAAAGCAATTTGCCACTTATTGTCATCTCCCATTTCATGTCTCCTAAGTGCTAGGCACATGCATTATCTCAGGTAATCCCTTCCAGGCCACTCCCATAAAGGTTTATTTAGAGAACAGGAGAATGTGCTGGAAGGCATGTAAGCGCTCTTTTACTCAAATACCTTAAATTATCCTTTTCCCTCTGGTTCTTTTCTTGTCTCGGATCTGAGCCTAACTGGCTTTCTTTGGCACGAAAGGGATCAAGTAGTTGCATCTGAAGCGAAACCTTGATGACCCGCTGCCCCGCCCACCCGCTGCGACAAGCCCCGCCCCCCCTCCGGGGGAGCAGTGGTGGGTTTAAAGCAGGAAATGGCTTCCTTACCCTGCCTCCATCGCCATTTTCAGTGTGAGAAAAACTACGCCGACAGTTTATTTCATAGAGTTAATATTTAAATAAGAACAGTAACAGAGGTACTCACAACTAGATTGTAAGGGTTATAAAATATTAATGAAAAATATGAAACCATATCTGACAAAACGCAAGAAAAGTATTATTTATTATACGTCCACATTGTTTCTTGATTTGGTATCCTCACTTGCAATGTTGTGTTTGCTACATTAGAACCAAGCAGCGTCTCTTCTCTGAACATAATATGTTCATCTTTGAAAAACCTCTTTCTGCTTCTGCTGAACTTACAGCAGTTGTTTTGACAATCAATTAAGCTCTTTGGAGACTTTCAGGATCTCCATAACTCACTCCTAACATCTCGTGGGGATTTCATTTGGGGTGTAATAGCAGCCTACCACCTCGTGGGTCTGCCACGTGGACCATGCAGCACAGGCGCCCACCCTGGAAGAACAGCAAAGCGAGAGGAGCATAGCTTCCCCATGAACCTCGTCGAGGTTAACCACACAGCAATGCACACTCTCTTAGAGAGACACATGCTTTCATCCGTTATTTCAGGTCTTCCTGTTGTAGGACTTATACTGATAGCTGAACAAATGCTGGGAAACATAGTGATAGCTGAACAAATTCCTTTTACAGGAATTTGGGACTCTGGGATTTCTCTCTCTCTCTCTCTCTCTCTCTCTCTCTCTCTCTCTCTCTCTCTCTCTCTCTCTCTCTCTCTGTAGTGGGAGGAGGTCCACAGGACTCAGCCACCATTAGAGCCGTGGCCAACCAAAGCCCGAGTTGGCAGGGGAAGCTGACTTGTGGAGAGACAGGTGCAGCAGATCTTCAGCGAGAGGTGGGTTGGGTTGGGGCAGGAGATGCTGGCTGCCGCCATTCTCAGTAACAGTCCCATTCCCAGGCCTGCTCTTGGTGGGCTCACAGCTCTTCCTTGCTGCTGAACATCACAAATTTGCCCAGCATTCTTTGTGTTTGAACTACTCTGAGCAGATTTTACTCCCTGGCAACCAACTAAGTTATCATTAAACTACAGTTCCTTTTATGATGATACAAGCATTACTTTATGTTGTTATAAGCTATGTATATTATTATAGTTCTCCAGCTCTCAGATCCACGTTTCCCCTAACGTTTTAATATTTCTGGAAGTAGGATGCATTTTTCCTCTTATGTTGTTCGTTAATGTGTAGATGCTTTACTGCTTTTCTTCTCTAAAGCTAGTAAATCAAGGTTTTACCTCTCTGTCAGTCTCATCTGTTTGAGTGGCTGCTCCCTGAGGGAAGAGTCTTGACTTATTCACTACCCTACCCCAGGGCCCAGCACAGTGCCTGCCACACACCTCTCAAAAATGCACTGCACTGAGCCCATTGTGACCCGTGGCGGCCCTATAGGATTGCTTAGAACTGCTCCCCAACTCCCCACCTTCCCCTGCCCCACCCGCCTGAGGGTTTTCAAGACTGTAACTCTTTATGAGAGTAGAAAGCCTCATCTTCCTCCCTTAAAGCTGCGGGTGGTTTTGAACTGCTGACTCTGTGGTTAGTAGTCTCACGTGGAATCAGAAACTATCCAGTGATGGAGTGACGAACGCAGTCAGTCAAGGTTGTCATTGAAGCCAAGGAGCTGTCCTGAGACACAACCACTCAGGCGCCTGCTAATTCTCTTCTCCACGAACTCACATTTTCCAGAGCCACATCATTCTCTGGCCCTCTCTGTTTCCAAAGCCCTGCATGTATTCTCTCTTCCTCTGTGTTAAACACCCACTTCAACTCTTAAACCTCTGGTCTTCCTCAGGTAAGCCACCCGTCAGTATGTAGACACCACCACTGCCTCTGATTTGTCTCCCTACCTTCACAGTGCCATTCAACAGGTGAATCTCATTGCTGGAACCATCTGCTCCTTTTAGGGACAACATTTCAACTTTTCTTGGCCGTTCTACAGGACACACAGGATGGGACACACCTATCATCATCAATCTTTCCCTTCCGGCTCCGGGCATCTTCTGCTGCCCAACATACAGTTCTGCACTCTGGGACCCAGTGGAGAAGACGAGGCTAACCCACTGAGAGCCCAGACATTTGCTTTATTTCCGCAGGTAATCACAGGAGCAGCTTCCACTGACCAAGTCCTGAATGTGCACAAGGTGTGTGCTGAGCCCTTCATAGGCATTTTCCACATGCCACGCGTCCCAATGCTAGGAGGTAGATTTTACTCTGATGGGAGCTGGGCCACAGTATAGAGATACCCCCATCCCCACCCTCTGAGCACGCCGAGGGTCAGGGTGAGGAGTGCTGGCCGAGATGAAGGCAGTGGTGAGGTTCTACCCAGGGAAGAGCAGGGATCTACTGCAGGACAGGCACTGGGTTTTTTCATCCTGGTTCTTTGCCTGGGAGGCTCCTCCAGCCCACTTTCACAGTGGGGAGAGATGCCCGTTCAAGTCCACGTACAGTGTGAGCTGAGAACTCCCCCTTATGTGGCCTCCTTCTGTCAGCTCCAGGCCAGTTAAGTCTCCGGTGAGTCCCAGGTCTTCAGGTTCTCTGTGTTTGGAGCTGGCGTCAGATGACTTGGGACTGGGCTATTTCTCTGGCTCATTCGGGGCAAGTGGAGGCCAGGCAAGCCTTGCCCTACACCCTCAAGAGACTACCCCCTCCCTTGCCAGACCCTCCCTCTTCCTGTGCCCAACAGATGTCAGAAAGAAACTGATAAAGGCATCCTCAGCTCAGGGAGGAGCAGTCAGAAGGGGCACAGGAGGACCTGGTGCTGCATCTCAGATGGAGCCAGTGTCAGCCATCAGCTGCATGCCCAGGCTTGCTTGGAAGGGAAGATGGAAGAGAGGTGCTGGCATTTGGTCAGCCTTCATGAACAGTCTTCATGGGCAGCCTTCATGAAGCCATCTATGGAAAGCAGAGAGGGACCTGGAATGTGGAGTCCACTTTTCCTAGCAGGTAAAGTGTGATCACCTGGGCTGGAAGGGGCCTGATCTGAGGTCAACCTGGTATTACCTGAGTGATGTCCCTGAAGGGATTGCACCTCAGCTTCTCAGGACTGCCTTCAGGAATGCTGGCAAAGGGGAGGGGGGCATGGTGTGCAACCTGAGGCAGAATGGTGGGGGCGGGTCTTAAGCTGCCCCTTAGAGCTGGCTAGACAGGTTTACAGAATAATTACATGCGTGGAGAGTGTTTGCATATGCTTTGCATATGATTTGCACATGAATAGTCCACTCTGTGTTCCCAGGCAGTTTTCAAGTTAAATATTAATTGTTGCTGCCCTTGGGGTTTTTATTTCTTGACTCTGCTTTCTCTGTTCCTTCTTACCCACTTACTGTCAATGACTCAGAGCTCTGGAAGGGGAGGGTGGGGTACGGGTAGGTAGGGGAGGGAGACCCAGGCATGGCTGGGAGGTGGGCAGGGGTGGGGCTGGTCCTGGAGGCTGAGCAGAGCTGGCAGTTGTAGGGCAGGTCTGAGTCCGCCCACAGAAGAGCTGCGGGGAGAGGGGGTGGGCAGAGGCACTGAGTGTTCTGAGGGCCGGCAAGTGGGCCAGTTGGGAAATGGGCCCCTCTAGGGCAAGGAAGCTGGTCTGTATGATACTATAATGGGCACCTAGCATCCCACTTTCATCATAACCTAGACACTTGAGAACATTAATATTATACACTATGGGCTTTAGTTAATAATAATAATATTTGAGTATTGGTTCATCAATTATAACAAAATGGGCCGATGAAGGCAAGATGTTAATAATGGAAGAAATAGTGGGCTGGGGGCAGGGCGGGTATAGGAGAACTCCAAGCTTTCTTCCCAATTTGTCAGTGAACCGAAACCGCTCTAACAAGGTAACCCTATTTGAAAACAGCAGCAGGTCTAACCCTACCACCCAGATGAGTCCATTCCAACTGGTACTCACCCCGAAGAACAGAGTTCAACTGCTCTTGAGAGCGATTGGTCCTGGGGCCAGATGCCGTCATCTCTCCCCTGAGACGTGGCCATTGGGTTTGAACCATTGACCTTATTATGATTGAATGTCTAGTCTTTATCCCAAGGAATGGCTGGTGGTTTTGAACTGCAGACCTTGTGGTTAGCCCACCCTGAAAGAATTCTCATGGCAGAAGCAATTTTGTAATCTCTTTGTGAGGGAAAGGGAAGTTTCAGGTCTTACAGTCTCGGCAAGTACATGCCATCTCTGGAAACTGCACATGGCTGCATTTTTTTGAGGGGGAGGGGACATGGGTAAGTTCTCGCCTGAATATGGCCATTTCATGGAAGCATGGAAAACCACGCGGAAGGAATGCCAGAATAGGAGCATGGAACCAGCGTGAAGAACCAAGGAAATCCCAAGTCAGTGAGCCTGCTGATGGCCGCGCAGGTGGGGAGACGCCCACCCTCCACTTACAGAGCCCACCTGCTTAGAGAGGAGAGCTCGGCCTGGCTCCACTGGCTGGGGAGGGGTGGTTGAGGACACTGATCCTTATTGGCTGACTTGAGGCACACTTGTATGATGTCATATTGCTGCTACCTAAGGTGGGTGTTCCCAGGTCGCTTCCCCCCTGAACCTAGGTGACTTGTGACTCTGCTCTGAGCATCTTCACCTTGGGATATTCCTCTAGGGGTTTAAGTCGTGTGATTGGGTTCTTTCCAAACCTTGTATAGTGGCACAGAGGGCTCATTTTCACTTAGCGTTGGCATTGGGGAGACACCCCCCTGGGTCCCTATCTAGTTCTCTGTCACGCTGTGCTTCTCTATGCCATTAGTAGGGCTCCTTATAATACGCATCTGAAGTAACAGTTCCCTGTTATAAAAGCCGTGGTTCTTTATTTCCTTTGGTTTCCCCTTGTAGACCTGAATTTACCCAGCAGCTTTCTTAGGCAGAATGTTACCTATAACGGCAATGATCTACGCCCTCTATGAGAGGGGGACTGTTTCCCTGCCACCCACAAGCTCCATACTACACTTCCCCCCCCCCCCCCCCCCCCACATTGCCCTCACCTGCCTGGCCTGATGTGTGACCTGGCCTCAGCACTTTCCGATGCCTGGGTGCTGACCTTCCAGAAAAATGCAATTTCCAGATCATCTCTCTGGACTAGGTGGGGCCATGGGTTTCCCTCTGTAGGACAAAGAGCCAAGACTCCACTTAAGTGGATAATGCTCGCCCCTCTTAATGGCTTTGACCCTCTTTGAGCTGCATCCAAATCTTGTATTAAGTGCAGCTGAAAAGTCCAGAAATCTCTCTATAAGACTCAGCTGTGAGCCAGCATGCCAGGGAGAGGGGCCATTATTAGGAAAATGGGTGGCAAGTAGATTTTCTCACTGTGGCACCTTGTTGGGTCCATACACTTCTGGGAGGTGAGAAGAACATCCTAACAGCACCGTCACTACTATTTGTTCAGTGTGCCCGGCACTGTGCCACGAGCTGTGGGCACCCAGGCTCTTTTTCAGACCTCAGAACAACTCTCTTCATGCTGTTATCACACCCATTTCACAGCTGGGAAACTCGTTTGTTTGGATTCCCAGGGAACCAGATCTGAGCCAGGGTGCCATATATGGGGGCTTCCTTATTTCTGACTGCTGAGAAAATCAGACATACAAATAGAGCCTGATTTTATAATTCCAAAGAGAGCCCCTGGGAAGAGGTCACTTAGCCACTTGGTTACCCCAGACAGGCCATGAAGACCAGCTAGGGTGGTTGCTGCTGGGGAGGCAGACATTCAAAGGCATGCATTCAGATGCCGTCTGTCTTGTCAGGAGTCACCTGGAGGAGCAGGAGGAGCAGCAGCTTGGGGATGGTGGAGACTTGGTTCTAGCACCACCTCACCCTCATGGTCCTCAGTGTCTAGAGAATAAAGAGGCTGGTCTAAATGACCTCTGCCCAAGCTTTTAGTTTTTAACAGTTTTCTTAGCCATGACATGCAATTCAATCATTCAATCATATCAAGAAGAGCTGTACAATTATTACCTCATTCAAGCCCAGAACATTTTCTTCTTCCTTGTACTCATTGTTATTCATGTAATTATTTTTCCCCTAATTGTGGCAAAAATATACACAACAAGACATTCTCCAACTCCACAACTTCTACATGTATAATTCAATGCCATTGATTATACTCTTCCTATTATACAAGTTATTGACATCTTTTTCTAAATCATTCCCCCACTATTTACCTAAACTTAATGCCCCCTGAGCAACAACTCTTTCTCCTTCACCCATGGTAATCATTGGCCATTTGATTTCTCTCTCTCATTTTTCTTTTTTCAGTAGTTTTCTCAATTCACATATCATATACTTTGATGGTTGAATTGGCTTTAAAAAGAGTTGTATATACATCATCACAAGTCTAGAGTTCTCTCCTTACTGTCCAAACTTTTAAATCTGTGGAGCCATCTCTTTAAAATAATCTATGAGAGCAGTCCTAGACTAGGTTGACTAGAGAAATAAATTCATTGTTGCCCATATATGTGTGAGAGAATTTTATATTAAGAAGTAATTATCCATCAATAGAACATACCAGCCCAGTCCAGATCAAGTCCATAAGTTCGATATTAGCCCATAAATTCAACATTAGCCCATGACTTCTTCTTCAAACTCAAACAACACATATAATGATGCCAAATGCAAGACGATCACAGGTCAGAAGGTAGAAAGTCCTGTGGATCCAATGGCAGTGGAAGCATTTCCAGGACTCTGGCTGCATCAGCATCGCTCTAGGTGGCTTGTCAACAGGAATGTAGGGGTGAGAGAGAGAGAGAGAGAGAGAGAGAGAGAGAGAGAGAGAGAGAAATCCCCAGAATCCTCATGAGAAGGCAATGGCTGCAAGGAGGAATCATCAAGCTGTGAACTGATTGACAGGCTAGACTCCACCCCTTCATTCTTTTAATAGGTTGACATGTGTGTAACCACCACGAGTGCTCAGATTACAAATAAAAAGGAGCAAGTTATTTGAGTATGGATATTGTGGCAGTCATGTGCTTATGTTAATTTTATGATTGAAATGTAGGGGTGGAGTCTAGCCTGTTAATCTGGAGATAGCCATTGAGTAGCCAATGAGACCTCTATGTGGGCATGGCTTTCTCCTGAGACTTCTGGGAAATCTCATGATATTTCCCTCGTGAAGATGAGAAGCCATCTTCCCCAGTTGTTGGGAGTTAGTCTCATAGGTGATGAGTCACAGAAAAGACAAGCTGGCAGTGTTCGAGAAGCTGGAGTAGCCACCAGAGAGACCACACGGCTTTGCCCTGATGGAGCCAGACCTCTGAAGGTGAAGCAGCAGGCTGTTGGCTTATACAAAAGTAATATGGTAGGTTGAGTAATTGGGGGGAACTACTTTTTACCTGGTCTTTAGCCTCCCCTCAGCTCTCTGGAAATCCAAATGAGACTTGCATTCTAGGGACATGGGCTACCTTGGCCCACCCAAGCAGACAGCTGGAAAGCCATGTCTGTCGGGTTCTCCTGTGCCATGCTGGTGTTCTCTTTCCTTCCCGTTTCTCATCTCTCCTCATACCTTCTGATTCTTCTCCTCCTTCTCTCTTTGCCACTTGGCACTTTCTTTTTCTGATCCTTTCTCCTAGTTTCCCATTCTCCTTTCTCCTCTACTTCTTCCACTTACACAGGAACATGTCTGTCTTGAAAGAAGTACAGCCAGAATGCCCCTTAGAGGTGAAGATGGAGTGACTTCATCGTACATAATTTGGGCATGTTGTCAAGAGGAAAAGGAGGGCCCTCAGTGGGCTGGACTGATACAGTGGCTGCAACAATATTCACAGACAACGACAATTGTAAGGTGATACGGGACTAACTAATGTTTCATTCTGCTGCACATAGGGTCCCTGAGAGTTGGAACTGACTTAACAGCCTCTAACAAGTGGCACGAGGTAGCAGGACCTGGCCCTACATAACTACATCTGAATGCTGGTGAGCCCTAAGCTGAAGAGAATTCTTTAATTGGAACTGACTTAACAGCCTCTAACAAGTGGCACGAGGTAGCAGGACCTGGCCCTACATAACTACATCTGAATGCTGGTGAGCCCTAAGCTGAAGAGAATTCTTTAATTGGCTGACACAGAATTCTTTAATCCCAAGTCAATGGATCATCCCACTTGGAGAGAGATCATGGTGGGTTCACCTTTGGGAATGAGTCAGGAGGTGTTATTAAAAGTAGACCATTATGTCTTAAATTTATCACCTCTTTTACCTGAGATACGGTGTCAGCGTTGCTGGGAGAAATGTCTTTTAATGCCTTGGATCATTAAAGTCTAATAATCTCTTTGAAATGGCTTTACTGCTTCCTGCAAAGAGATAAAGTAAATAAAATTGTTGTCCCTGTGTCCTCTGTCACTGTATCGCTATGGCATTTCTTTTTTTCCCTTAATAACCACATTCATTTTATTTCAGGCCAGTGCATTTATGCCACACTGGTGGCATATAAATTTGGTAATTAAATCCTGTTATCTTGACACTATGGGCAGAATAAGCAGCAGTGGTGATGCTTCAATGAGGAAAAATCCTGTGAGAAGAGAGAGGAAATTTGTTTTGTATCATTTAAATGACAGTTTTCACCAAGTCTTTTCCTAGTACTAGGTAGTTGACAGATGTCTGATGAACAGAGAGATCTTTCCATTTGAGATGAATCTAATGTGTCTTTCTACACTGTTGTGTACTCCAGCAGAGCAGAAATATATGTCACCGATCATCTCACGGACCTTGGATTTTCTCTAAGTGTTGGTGGTATAATGATTACAAGATGAGCTGTGATCTACCAGGTCAACAATTCAGAACCACCAGTCACTCTGAGGGAGAAAGAAAAGACTTTCTATTCCTGTAAAGAATGAAGAGTCTCAGAAATCCATGGGGACAATTCCACTCAATTTTATAGGGTCGCTGTGAGTTTGCATCAGCTTGATGTTGACCATGGCATTGGGTTTTTGGTTTACCGTAAGCAAGTGACTTAGCATCTGGATCTGTCGGAATACTTTGGGTTGTGAGTAAAAGGAATTCCAACCCAGAGGGATGGAATAACTTAAAAAAATAATTTAAAAACAATTTTCTATCCTTATTGAGAAGTTTCGATTAAGGATATCTTCAGGGATGTCAACAGCTCATCAATACAATGAGGACCCTAGATTCCTGGAGACCTTTTTCTTTGCCATTTTCAGTAAGCGGATTGCAGCCCTCCAGGATTGTAAGAGACAGCTGTAGGGGTCTCCTGCTGAGCCAACAACGTCTGTAGAAAGAAAAGAACCTGTAACTTTTCCATGCCTCCTGGAAGATGTGGAAGCAACTCTCTTGGCCAGAAGAATGTCATATCCTTGTCCATAAACCAAGAGCTGGAAAAGGGAAATATTCATTATATTTGGCTTACATAACCCATGATTTTCACCCCCTCCCTTCCTGGCTGGTGATGGAATTCCTGAAACAGGCAGCCATGCAGAGAAGTTGTGGTACTTGAGTAACCTCAGGGTTGCTTTGGAGTGGGGGAAGAAGTGTGAATGTTTGCTGGCGTGGTGTCTGATTGCTTGTGTCCATTACAAGCTCTGTGAGACTGCATCTCTTCCTCTGTAAACCTGGGATCATAAATACCCACTTTAATAATCCCATTGTGAGGATTCAAATGGATGAGTGTTTTTTTTGAGGTTTCCTGACAATCATTTATTCAAAATATAGAAATTTTGATACATACATACAATAGAATGCTGCATGTGTCTAAAAAGTAATAGAGAAACCAGAAAACATATTATGACATAGACCTGAGTGAAAGTAGACTATCACACACACACACACACAATGATGCAAAATGAAAACAAAGACACCTGCAGTGGAGGCTCCACTCAACTTTGGACACTTTGTCATAGAGCAGGAACTAGGAAATGGCAAATATCAGCTGATATTCAGCATTGTCCCAGGATTACTTGAAATTCATAGTTCCCTATGATGATGTTCTAAAAGAAACCAAACTAGTCTGCTGAACTTAAAGCAGAAAATCCCCAGTATGAGAGGCACAGGTGATTGCTATCCCTAAGTCCTGGGCTTCAGAGTGTGATCACATTACTTCAAATAGTAAAACCACGATCAGAGGAGGGAATGGCATTAGAGGTTCAATTCAGGGCTATCATTATTGGGAGTTCTCTTTGTTCCGGACCCCAAAGAGTTCTGGCCTCCGGTGATGTTCTGTTACTTTCCTTTAGGGTCACATGTGACAAACTATAGCAACTGAGGGGAAACAGATGAGGTAGAAACAGAAGATGAAGGACTGTCCTGGAAGAGGCTCAGGAATTACTCCTGGGTCCATATTGCCTCTGAGGGAGAATCATGGCTGTTTGTAAGGCCATATGTCTAGGTTCACAATGTTTTCCTTAAGAATGATGACATCAGATCAGTTAATTACCTGTAGCTTTACCAAAGTTCCAGACAAAACTTACACTCATCAAATATAATAACTGTGGAATCCACCTGAGGGTGCTGGATGAGTGTTTTTGTGGTTGGGTGCCATCAGTTGGTTTGGACTCCCAGGGGCTCTCTCCCCAACAGGTTGCAGCACTACCTCGTCCTGAGCCATGCTCACACTGTTGCAGCCACTGCCTAATCCTTGTCAGCAATCTTCCTTTTTCTTGCTGATATTTTTCTCCAGGGCCTATTTCCTCCTGATGACATATTCAAATAAGATGAGATAAAGTCTCACCATCTTGCTTTGAAGGAGCATTCTGGCTGTACTGCTTCCAAGACAGCTTTGGATGGTCTTGTGGTGGTCTACTGTCCTTTCACCATGCTTTGTCAACACCCTCCTTCCAGTGCAGTCATGCTTCTTGAGTCATCCAGCTACCACTCGCAGATGAGGTGACAGGCAAGGCCATGGTGTGGGACGGGAGCACCTTGGTCCTCAAACTAACCCTTTCCTTTCAAAACTTCACCGAGGTCTTCTGCAGCAGGCGTGCCCGAATATGGCACATTGGATTTATTGACTCAAACTCTTGCCTGCTAACCAGAAGGTTGCCAATCTGAAGCTAACCAGGAAATAAGAAAACATCAGACAGTCTGCTGCCTTAAAGATTACAGCTTGGAAAGCTCTACAGAGTATTCCTCCTCTGTCCTACCCAGCCTCTGGTTGAGAGTCATTTACCCATGAACATTCTCATTCATGTCTCCGCCTTCCTTTCCTTCCTGAGAGTTGTCATGACTTCCCTAAGGAACAAGAGGCTCCAATTTCATTTCTTCTTGTGTCTTTCTGCCTCTCCAACAAAAAACTGCCATCCAGTTGGTTTGGACTCACCGGGACCATACACAGATTGCAGAAGTAGAGCCGGGAGTACTGATGCTAAGTCCATCTCTCGGGGCTACAACTGCACTAGCTCAGAGAGAAGCTAAGTGCACCCCATCTAGGCAAGGATTAATTTTTCTTGGGTATGACAAATGTGAACTTGTATAAAGGAAATAGCCTTCTTGTGATCAGCAAAGCTTTGTTCTTGCCCTTTTCATAACATTACTCCCTGCCATTTTTGTGCTAAGAAGCATTTGGCTTTTTCTTAGAATTGCTATTGTATTACATTAGAAGAGCTGTACGTTAACCAGAAAATGGCTCTCTCTATGGTACCTAGGTGTGATGGCACCCACTTTAATTATATTATTTTTAATTCCCCCTAAAGAAAGAAGAAGGGGGAGGGCTTCCGGTTCATCTCATGCCTATATTTGCTTTGGAACTGTGCAGGAGTTATTTGCTTCCTGGAAGGCGGGGACAGTGGGCACCTGTGATGGGATGCGATGGAATAGCAGAGCTGGAGAGAACTCTTGGAGTGTGGCACAGGCATACTGATGACACCTCGCAGGAAATGCCACACTGTGCAGCAGAAAAGAAACTTTCCAAACGTCTTGCCCCAAGAAATAAACAATTAAACATTTTACCTTAAAGTAAGTAGATTTGCGTATAGCAAGAATGTCTGCCAGTAAAACCCAAAAGACATTACTACCAGGCGATTAGAATTCATTTGCAGGAACACTTCACTTACTGTGCTGGCTTTATTGTGCTTCATAGATATTCACTGTGCCCCTTCTACTGAAAGGTAGTTTTTTATTTCATAAAGTTAGTAATTAAATAAGACAGATAAAAGAGGTACACAAAACTAGATTGTCATAAGAGAGTTTTAAAATATTAATGAAAAAGTGTGAACTAATACCTAACCAAAACCCTGCAAGGAAACTGTTATTTAAGGTATTTTCCTATTACTTCTTGATTGGTATCCTCATCTGCAATATTCTTTGCTTTTCCTATGGACTGTGGGATTTCTCTCCTTAAGCATCTTTTCACTGTAGGAGTAGAATCCCATTCCTTCATTTTATTTTATTTATTTTATTTTGGGGGGGGGGCATCACTGCCTCTGGTGGTCGTGGATTTGAACTGCCAAGCCCGCGGGCTGCAGTCCTGTACTCAACCACTTACACCACCAGGGCTCAGCCCCGTTTTATTTTTTAAGCAACTTTATTGGGCCATAGCCCACATATCACACCATTCAACAGTTCAATCATACCAAGAACAGTTGTACGATCATCACCACGATCCATTTTAGAACATTTTCTTCTTTCTTGCACTCCTTGTTATTAGTGCCCCATGTCCTCCCAACCCCCCTGGCTGTCACCCGGTCTTCTTTATAAAGAGACACTTGGTGGTAACTCTGTGTCAAGTCTACTGGTGCCTTTTCTCCCTAACAGCACGGGCTCTCTTTGCCTCTCTGTGTCACATTTTGGTAATTATCACAACATTTCAGACTTTTCTTAATGCTCCAGTGGCGCATTGCATGGGACAACTTTTTTTACACAGACCTCGTTCAAGTCTTGAAAAGCAAGGATGTCGTCTCCTACGTGTGCCTGGCCCCGGCCCTGGTATTTTTCCCGTTGCTTGATGTACATGTGAAAGCTGGAGAACAAATTACGGAAGAGCTAAGGACTCATGCGTTGGAATTATGGTGCCATGGACTTCCAAGAGAACACACACACCTGTCTCGGGTGAAGTACGGCCCCAGTGCGCCTTAGAGGCAACGACGGCGAAATGCAGTCTCACGCACTCATGTGGACTTGTTGTCGGAGAGACCAGTCCCTGGGAAAGGACATCCGTTGGGGGAGGGTAGGAGGGCAGTGAAGATGAAGAAGGCCCTCGACCCAGGGGCTGCAACAATGGGCGCAACCATGGGGGCAAGTGTGGGGCTGGCCGGGGCCAGGCTGCCTTTCATGCTGTGGTGCCTCGAGTTGCCATGAGTCCTCCTCTACCGACAGCCACTCACAGCCGCCGCCACAGTGCACACGGAAAACCAAGGATGCTCCGCGGCTCACTTGGCTGGGATTCTTTCTTTATTGTCCCGGTCTGGAACCACGCCCATGTGACTTCTGAGGTACGCCTGTCATCGTACAACTACAAGGGCAGATAAAAGAAAAATATCTGAAACTCAATTCCAGATGGCTTGGAATTTACTCATTTGAATTGTGGTGTTTGCAAAGAACACCGCACACGCTCTGGACCGCCAGGCGCAGGAAGAGAAAAATGAGCTTTAGAAGAAACACAGCCGGGATGAGGTTTAGAAGCGAGACCGGCGAGGCTGCCGCTTGCTGACTTGGGACACATTATCAAGAAAGAGCAATCGCTGGAAAAAGGACATCGTGCTTGATGAAGCAGCTGGTCACCAAAATCAAGGCAAGTCTCAGTGAGCTGCAGGGCCCAAGGGCTGGAGCATGGGCGCCAATCGTTGCATTGACCCTGCGCCTCAGCATTTTTCCTGCTACACCTATGGTCACTGTGTTGCTGCTGCTGCTGCTGCTGCTGTTGTTAGTGCCATGGAGTCAGGCCCCACTCGTCGTGACTGCAGGTACAAAAGAATGACAGAGAGCCTCGTTCAGCGCCGTCCCCACGACGGCGTTCTCAGGGTAAAGGCCACCGTGGCAGCCACTGTGTACGTAGTCCACCAGGAGCTGGAGTCGATTCATCAACTCACGTCAATAACCTTTTTGCAATATCCAGTTAGAAAACCATGAATGGACAGATATTTTAAACAATGACCTGACCTGAAGCACCTTTCTTTTCTCTCCTATCCTCAGAAAGGGCTTTGGGGACCCTTTTACCTTGGTCTATACCCCTGGCCAGACAGGGAATTGTTCATTGGAATTATCAGTCATTATTAATTAGTATCAATCACTGCTTAGATTTTGAATCTAAGATTCAAGATTGAATCTAAGATTTTGAATCTTCCCCATGAGACTGTAAACTTCCTAAAGTACAAGGTAGAGGGTCCCTTGCTGACTGTTGAAACCTAGTGCCTCATATAGTACTATTGAATGAATCAAAAACTTAACAGACTAGAGTATCGCTTAGAAGAACTTCTCTTTCAAAAATGAAGACAAATGACAAATATTATAAAAGATAAAAGAAAACCCCAGGCCCTGAATATTATAGTCCTTTCCAGAAAAGTGTATGGACTTGATGCAATGACACATAAACTCCTCCCAGAATTAGAGCAGGAAATGTTACAAAATGATTCAGAAAGGAAAAGATCATAGAAGGAAATTCTGGAAAACTAAGCGACAGTTTTCATGAGAGCAGGGTCTGCTTCTGGCTTCTTTACCTCTAGGTGTTCTCTCACACGTGGGACAGTGCAAAGACGCCTCCTCCGTCTGCTGGGTTCTCACTCTCTGCTCTCTCATTGCTGGGTGCCATAGCGATCCCATGTACAGCAGAACGAAAAGTTGTCCAGTCCTGTGTTGTCCTCACAATGGTTCTTCTGTTAGAGCCTATTTTGTGGACGTTAATCCATCTTGTCAGGGGGCATCCCCTTTTTTCACTGCCCCTCTACTTTTCCAAGCTTGATGTCCTTTTTCAGGGAACTAACTGGTCTCCTTTCCATTCCCCATAAGTAGGTCATCTCCTTATAGGCAGGAACTGACCCCACCCCCCAAAGTGGATCTCAAGATGCCTCCCCTGGAGCCACTCACCCTACAGATGCTCCTGGTGCATTTATTCAAATACCTGTGTGGAACAGACCAAGGCCATATGTCTGTCTCTGCGTTCACATATGTGCACACGGCCATACTCAAGCAGACTCATTCTTGAGTGAGAACATGACTGCCTAAATATGATCTGTACACACTCCCACATGGGTTAAAAATATAGGCCAAGATCGACTTGCCAAGGGAAAAACGAAGTGATTTTTCTGAAAGGATATGTTTAGACTTGACAGCAGCTTCCAGTCTCTGCCCTGCCCAAGGGGCCTGAGTCTGATATCACAGCTCTTCCCCCTGTGGTGGGCTCCACCTCCCTGCAGGCTCTGCTCAGGCCCGTTAGGGGTTTGACAGGTGAAGGGCGGCAGCCTTGTTAATTTTGGAGGTGAGATAGCAGGATTGACACTTGTGGTGATTCCCCAAAATAAGGCCATTGAAATTGGGCTCCTGAAGGGGATGAGTGGAAATGGCTTCTGACGCCTGCCGAGCCTGGTGAGGACAGATTGCCTTTAATAACCATTTTGAGCCTGTCTCTTGGGACTCATTTAGTGCCTTTTCTGACTCTGGATATGTGGATGTGGCTACTATTAAGCTCATGGCGGGCAGGCTGGGGGTGCTTAGCGAAAGCCCGTCTCAAAAGGGGCAGTCCTATCACGGCAGGAGCTTTTCATGGGTCTAGTGATCAATCTAGGTTTTGTAGGGATTAAAATGTACCAGATGGATGTTTGGGAGACCTTCTCTTCCACGCTTTTGTCTCTTAATTCTACTCTGCGGGCTGCAGACAATCTGGGGGTGGGTTTCAGATAGTGAAGATAGAGAAGTGCAAGTAGCCTCGCCGATGTCCCAGACAGAGCATTTTTGCAATAGGGCCAGGCCTGGGCAATTGGGCATTTGTTTTCATCCTATAGTTTTGCTTTTACTCTTTATTTTTTTTTGTAGGATTTTTGCTTTGATTTTATTCTGCTTGCCACTGATGATGGTTGGGTTGAATTGAGAGTCTCAGTCAGACTGATCTGAGTTTGTTCTCAGTGACTTGGCATCTGTTCTCATGAGTCATGACTCCCCAAGGAGTTCAGAGTGGCTGCTCCGAGCACGTGGACGACTGTTGACTAGATTCTGACTCATTCTAGCCCTGCAGGCCGAAGTCACGTTGACCCATAGGACGTCCAAGTCTATCACTTTGTGGAAGCAGACGACCGCCTCTTTCCCCTCTAGAAGGGACTGGTGAATTTGAACTGGCTCCCTGGTGCTTAGCGGTTGGGTGTTTAACATTGTGCCATCAGGACCCCACTTTTCCTGCATTATTTTCATTTGCCTTTCTGCAGAGCCAGGTAGTAACTTTGGTTCCACCCTTCACGTCGCCACGCTGCAGTCGCCACACTGAGGTAAACCCACCATGCAGGCTTCAGACAATGGATCAATAAAGACAGAACTCAGACTGTGTTTCAAACCATCTGTTATCAATTTAATTGTCTTTCCCTTCCCCAAGTAGGTTGAATTTCTGGTACCTGGTACCTTGGTCCCTTTAAATATGACCTTGTTTGGAATAGGATTTGTGAGGCCCCCGTAGGGTGGAATTGCTGTCCTGCTTAGGTACCATTGAGTCAGTTCCAAAGTGTAGCCCCCCCATGTGTAACAGAACGAAATACTGCCAGGTCCTGGGCCGTTCTCACAATGGCTCCTATGTTCCAGCTCATTTCTGTAGTCACCGTCAATCCATCTTGTCAAGAGTTGTCCCCTTTTCTCTGCCCCTCTACTTTCCCAAACATGACGTCTTTCTTCAGGGCCCGGTCTCGCCTGACAACATGTCTGTTCTATAGGAGTTTGAGACTGTACATTTTGAAGGAAGCACACATCTTCATCTTCCCCCCCGGAGTAGTTGGTGGGTTTGAACTGCTTAACCTGCTGTGCCACCAGGACCCCTTATCATGAAGTAGCATGGATCCTGACCCTGTATGACTGGTGTCCTTATAAAAATGAAGAACCTACACAGACACAAGGAGACAGAAGATGCAAGCCAAGGAATGACTAGAGGAGGAAAATTTAGGAAAAGTCCCAGGAAGAATCAACATGGTTAGTGGACACCCTATTCAGATTCCTGGCTTCTGGAACTTTGTCTGCTCTTCAAAGGCATCTAGTTGTTGTTGGTGGTGTTGGGGTCTGCATTACCATAGTTCAATGAGACTAAGATATGCATTTTGCCAAACCTTTCTGGCAGGACCAGCTTCTAGTGGGTTCTTGGGTCAGCTAGCTTTCTCATGGAGAAATTGAGGCAACATGGCTGTGGGGACTGCATCTGAGGACACCTCCAAGACAGGCTTAGTTGGCAATGGATGATCTGAAACCATTCTGTAACTTTCTAGTGCATGTGACTCACAGCCTTGTGTGCGGTCCCTTCCCAAGCTGAAAACCCTCACAAGCCAGCTTCATGTCCTTTTCTCCTCTAGCTACAAGCAATGAAATGAGGGGCATTTGCCTTTGAAAACTCTTTGAATCTGGGCCACTGGCTCCTGAAAAGTGCTAATTCCAGAGTCTCCCTGTGATTCTCACCTCTTTGTGGATCACTCAGAGCTTTGGTGCTTTGGGCTATAATCAGACTTACATTTCATCTTTCATCTTTTCCCCACCCGTGACACATGGCATTCCCTGCCAGTTTCCACTTCCTCTGTCACCCACCTCTCTCTCTCTCTCTCTCTCTCTCTCTCTCTCCCTGTCTGTCTGTCTCCATAGGTGTCCTTCTTTATGCTGAGTTGAGGAATGCCAGCAAGAGTCATAAGAAAGAGACGCTCACAGTTGACTTAGTGTGCGATGAATATGTTTAAATGTACACCTGAATGACACACCTCCTGTCCTCCCCTAGGCATCCGAGGGAGAGATTCATTACAGTTCTGAGTTTTCTGTGACGAGATCAGGGAGAGAGGGCAACACCAATTTCTGGAGAACTTCTTGAGAAAAGGAAAGTTTCCACTTTTGCAAGACTGAAAGCTTCCTTTGTTCTTTACTTCCTGAGCACTCTTTCTAGGGACCCACCTAGTGTGAGGAACCAAAGGCTCAGAGCTAGGAAGAACCCCAGCCTCCTTGGTTGACCTCCAAGATCAACCTTTGAGTCTAGGGGATGAGGAATCACTCTGAAGACATTGCCACCAACAGCCGTGAGGGCTGTGAATTAGCCAGAAGGAAAAGGTCAGAGGAAGGTAGAACAACCATTTTGGCTAATCCACTTGGAGAAGAGAGTAAAGCCAAGCGGAGAGAGAGGCCAAGCTGGCAAAAGGGATTTTGGAATATGATGCATCCAGCATAAGCCTGTAAACTTTGGTTGAGCCTTGTCTCCCCAGGGTCTACAACAGTGCCTGGAACATGCCAGGTGTTTCAAGAATTACTGAACAATTTCAAGAGTCCAAGAACAACAGACAGGAAGAGCTCGGTGCTCATTCCCCTTTCCTTGTTGGTGGAGCCATTGGCTGGAAGGAATCCCCACCTCTTACCCTCAACATCCCGAGGCAGGTATATCTTGGGAATTTATGCCATCTGCCATGTGGGTCCCCATGGATGGAGTGCACCAGATGGACCTCAGGTCTATTTTGGTCTCCACTTTGCATGTTTCTTGTTTTTCTTCTCATCCCATGCAGATGGATACTGTCGTGTTATTTATAGGAGTTTGCACACAATAATAGAACAGTTGCTCGAATTCTAATGCCAACTGAATCACTTTTGGCTTGGTGATCTTTGGATGCCCTGTAGCAAATAGAGAGTTGAATAGCTGTGGGGTCCAGCCTATTTTGGCCCTTACTTTTGGTCCCCCGCCCCCAAAACTATTCTCTGTGCAGCATGAACCACAGTCATTTTGATGGAATGCCTTTCTCACAGGTTTTAGAAATGGTCTAAACTTAGAAGCAAAACTTATCAGGAAGGAAAAAAAAATCTGCTGCTGGCAAACGGAATTCCATAGTTATGGGTACATAATTAATCTACAAGCCAAAGAATGCAAAGATGGTTCTTATATACAAAGATGTCCACTGCTTTGGTTCTTATATACAAAGATGTCCACTGCTTTGTGATTTATAACGGTGAGCAACTGAACATAATCTATATGCTCAGCCATAGGGGGCTTGTGAGAACGTGACACTTTTACGTTCACACAATTTAACATTAGCAAAATGATCTTGCAAGTACAAAGGCAGCCGCACCCCACAGACTATTTTTAACAAGAGGAAGAGCCATATATATATACTGCGATCTATGCTAGCATAGACAGCTGTGTGATCTAATTCGAGAGAAATAAATATGCCTAGAAGAAAAGACTGAAAGGATACAGTGAGTAAATTCTTAGGGGGAAGACTTTGGGTGACTTATTTCCTCTACCTGTTTCTCTGTTTTTCACAATGTTTTGACAATGAAAATATATGACTTTTGTAATCTAGGGAAACAGTACCATAAATACTATTTCAAAAAATACTCCTTTTGGTTTCTTGCAGGGTAGATTTCTGTATCTGAAGCTTATATTAACGCTCAGGGCATCTGCTAGTAAAGACTACCAAAAGGAAAACAAAGTGCCCAGTCACGCTCTTTAAAGGAAGCATTTAAAGGTTCCTTTGAATTTAATCTCCAAAGGAAGAGGTAGGTGGTGTCTCCTCTGCGGAGATTTATTAACACCCATTTGTACATTATCCAAGCATCTCGCGCTTGCCCCCAAGCCCATCTATAAAAGTGAGTGTGTAGACAGCGCATGCGTTTTCCATATCCATAAATTCCGCGTTGTTCGGCAGCGGTCATCCATCAAGTCGAGTTCGCCTAGGGACAAAGATCAACCCTCAGTTTTGAATAAACAGCAGCAAAGCTTTGGGGAGAGGAGGTTCTTAAAGAACCGAACCTGAAGGATCCGCTTTTGCTCAAAGCTGCCTGCTTTTCCAACGTCCTTACTTGTAACTAAAAGAGCCTGGTGGCGCAGCAGTTAAGGGGTGGGCGTAAGGTCAGCAGTTCAAAACAGCAGCTTCTCTGCAGGAGGAGAACGAGGCTCCTCGCCGAAACAGCGGAACTCTCAGAAACGCCCAGGGCCAGTTCTCCTCTGATCTGTACGCTCGCCAGGGGTTGTAATCCGCTCAACAGCAGCGAGTTTGGTTTTCCTGTTTTTGTTTTCACTTGGAGGCAGGACATCAAACCGTTGAGCCTCACTGCGCACACTCCTGTGCAAGCCCATCTTGGTTAAATAGGCTTTTCTAAAGCTTGACTCATAGTCACTGTTTTAACTTGAATAGTCAAACTATAATAGCTACACAGCGGGCTCCCATGATTAGCAGCAGTGCTTCTCTCTCCTCGTCTGCATTTGCATGACACGTCCTATCACGTTATCCGCCCAGATACAGCATTTATAGTCAGCTGCATCACGCTTACTATTTTTAACCCCATGCGGAGCCAAACTGAATGTAATCTATGACAGCACGGTAATTAGAATGCCCTATTTAATGAAGAGAGCTAATAAATAAAGTACAGCTAGCCTCATGCTTCAGAACAAACAAAAGTTAGGATGGAAGTTTGCCTTGCAATTCAGCTCCCACTCCCCCTGACCCTGCACACCCTCGGATTCAAGAACCAGCAGACGGAACTTGTTTTCCGGGGAGAGGTTAGGGTAAGTTACCACGTATTCAAGACAGTCCCTCAGAGGCTAAGAGGGATAGGAAAGGGCCATGGATACAGCATTTACACTGGGTTAGATATTATAAATAATCTGGAGGTGATTTGAAGTGTACAAGAGAGGATGCATGGGTTATCCCAGAAAGCTTCAAAATGTTCTTGGAAAAATGGGATTAAAAGATAATGGGATTTCCCTATGGATTTTTGTCAAAGCTCCCTCATATGAAAAAGTGATGCCATTTTATACTCTTTTAAAGGACTTTAGCATATGTGGACTTTGCTATTGAAGGAGCCTGAAATCAGTCCCTTGAGAACCTGTACCAGCATTTGAGAAATGAGTCACAGCCACTGAGATGCGAGTAAACAAGACTAGGGAGAACTTTCCACCATGGGACTTCAGAAACCGATGGCCAGTGATACCGGGCATAATTTGCCCGACAAGAGACTGGTAACCTGGGACAACCCAGAGAGATACAAGGTCAAATCACTCCTGATTTCACCAGAGTCTATTAATGGCTTAAGACATAATGATAGAGCTGCCACAAAAAAAATAAGCATACACTGATGCTACCACAGTGGGACTCTGCATAGCTCTTTAGCTCCTAAAAGTAACTATGGTACCATTGCTAATTGAATCATATTGCTCTGTCCCTGAAAGGAGAGGAAATTGTCCGTTTTCCACATGAAATTTCTTTCAGGAAACTCAGATATTTTTTTGTTTTCCTCTTGTGTCTCCTACAATTTTTACACACAAACTATAGCTATCATTTCAATCCTCAGAGACTTCATTTTAGAATAGAGAGAATGTGGTGAACATTTTCTCAAAAAACACAAAAAACAAAAAGAGAAAGAATGGGGGGAGGGAAGGGAAAAAGAGGAACTGGTATCAAGGGGCTGATGAAGAAAGATAATGTTTTGAAATTGTTGATAGCAATATTTGTTCATATCTTCTTAATATAATGGATATATGGACTGTTAAATGGAAGAGTCCCTAAACAAAATGATTTATTAATTAGAAAAAAACACATAAGGAAAAAAAAGCATATGGATAATGTGGCAGTCATGTGCTTATGTTAATTTCATGATTGAGATGTAGGGGTGGAGTCTAGCCTGTTAATCTGGAGATAGCCATTGAGTAGCCAATGAGGCCTCTATGTGGGCATGGCTTTCACCTGAGGATCCTGGAATATCTCACGATATTTCCCTACGGAGATGAGAAGCTGTCTCCCCCGTTGTTGGGAGTCAGTCTCCAAGATGATGAACTATGGACAAGACAAGATGGCAGTGTCCGAGCTGCTGCAGGAGCAGGAGGAGAAGCCACATGGCCTTGCCATGATGGAACCAGACCTCTGAAGCTGGAGAGGCCTTGAGAGGACCCCTGTCAGCCACCACAGAATGCTGTTGATGGACCCTGAGCCCTGGAAGCGAGGAGCCATGGGGAGATTTTCGGCGTCAGGACTCTGCATCCAATGATGGCCTGTGACTTTGTGAGTCTGATATTGGGCATATGGGTTAATATTGGACTTAAGACTTTGAACTGGACTGGGTTGGGATGCTTTCTCAATGTCCAATTCCTCTTGTATACAAACCTTTTCCTTATATCCATATGCGAGTCTATAAATTTGTTCCACTGGTTTACCCGGACTAACATAGAGAATATCAGATTTGAGGTCAAAAGTTAAAAAAAATCTTTAGGAATCACAGTTTGATCATGCCTTCGAATATGAACGCATCACCAATATCTGACTCATAATGAGCCTATAGGGTAGGACAGAGTAGAACTGCCCCTGTGAGTTTCGAAGACTGTACTTTTTATGGGAGCACACAGCCTCATCTTGCTTCAGAGGAGAGACTGCCCATTTCAAACTAACGACCTGGAGATTAGCAGCCTAACCTGAGCCACCACTCTACCAGCGTTATGGTTCCATCAAACTCCCTGGCAGCCAGTCAGCTGAGTCAGGGCTGTTCATCTCGGAAGGTTCTTAGGCTCTGGGTTAAGAGTAAGGGCACCCCTGAAGATCAGCACCTGGAGAAAGTACTTGTCTGCATTCAGATTCCCTCCGAGGAGCTATAGGTTACTTCAGCTGGTGGTAAGGGTTGGAGGCTGTACATCCTCCATTTGGATGAGTTCCACATTGTCAGATTAAGCATTTTTGGAATGAATCCATAATGCAGCAAGTTTTAGTGATTGGAGAAATCCAGGAAAGCTTACCATAAGTCCTGAGGCTTCAAAATTCCCTCCAAGTAAAATGATCCACAGCCTAGAAGCTTTGGCATAGGATTTCAGAATAGTGCGTAATGATTTTATTATGGCTTTATTTAAATTTCATTTTGACACATGGATAGTGTCTAAGCATATTTTAAATTTTAAAATGAATCCTTCAGAAAGTTTATCGTTTTACCAGTTTCTAAAGACTTAATTGCTTTGAGTTATTGAACTATGGTCTATAAATATGCATAGTTTTTGCAATAGATTGAAATTTGTATCTGACCTTTTTATGAGGTCTATTTCTACACATGTGTCATTTCACACACGTCCCAGAAGAGATTTCATATTAATACTTTTCTGATTTTAAACTTATGGCTTCATGCACGTTCGTTAAACCAAGTTGTTAATGATGCTGACAAATCTCCTGATTACTTATTGTTGATTTCCTTTGCTTAATCTATCCTTTTCAGAAAGTAGGCTAAAATGTCCCACTGCTTGTGGATTTGTCAATTTCATCTTATAATTCTCTCACATTGACTCTATATTTGATGCTACTCTATTAGTTCAGGTAAGTTAATTTAGTTAAATAAATGATAATTATTGTATACTTTCAAGGACATTTACTATTTTGTCATTATGGAGTGACTTCCTGCTATCTAAAGGGCTTAAGGTTGATTCTACCTACAGTCCTGTGCCTCCATGTGCTTTCTTTTGGTTAGCACTTGTGCTGCAGGAGTGATTGCTGCTCTTAGTTGTTGGTGAGTTAATGCTGACTCGTGGCAATCTCACGTGTAAATCTCACTTTTTAAATTGTTTCTCTCAATCTTTTCATCCCTTATATTTGAGATATGCACTTTGTATGTGGGATGCTGAACAAAGATACTAATTCAACGAGTTCTGTCTTTAATTGGAAACTTTGGCATATTTATATTTATTGTAATTATTGATGTATTTGAAATTGTTTTTATTATCTTGTGCCACTTATATACCTTTTAGAATGTGTTTTTGTTTCCTCTTTTGTGCTCTTCTTTAGGATTTGATTGATAATTTCATTATAGAAAATACTTATGTTTAGATATGAAAAATATTCCCTATTACTTCTATTGAAAATTCTAACTTCAATTTTTTATTTTTAGTAGTTATTAAAAATTAAATTCACTTAGCAAAGGCTACCACAATTTAGTATCTCAACCTTTTTCTTAAAACTTTTGCACAATTAAATCTAGACACTCCCTACCATTTTGCACGTCATTATCCATTGCTTTTTTTCTCCTCTGATACATTTAAATAAAATGAGCCAATATTGATATATTATAAACCAAAGTTCATCATTCACATTGAGATTTACTATTTGTGTTGTCCAGTTCTACAGCTTTTTTGAAATGTATACTGTCATGTGTCTATCAATACAGCATCAAACAGAATAATATCACTGCATGTAAAATGCCCTGAGTGTCACATATTTATCTCTTCTCCTATTCCTATCCCTTTGGAAACCTTTACTATTTTTTACTGTCTCTTTTTGCTGTCTTTTCCAGGATGTCATATAGTTGGAATCACACAGTATACAGTTTATTCAAACTGGCTTCTTTGACTTAACAGTACACATGGAAGCTTCCACCATGTATTTTCATGCCTTTGTGGCCCCTTTCTTCCTTTTATTGAGTCACATTCCATTGTAATAATACCACACTTTATTAATCCCTTAGCCTATCTTTAGGACACCTTACTTTCTTTCCATTTTCAACCATTATAAACAAACCTGCTATAAAACTTTGTGTCATAAAAATTGTGTCAGGTTTTTGTGTAGACATGAATAACTTGGGTAATTACATAAAGAGACCACACTATCGTGTGTGTCCCGAAAGCAAGGAGGACTAGAGGAATTTGCTGACGAAAATCAAAGACTACAGTCTGCAATATAGATCACAGCTCACTATAGAGAAAAGGGAAGGCCTCCCAACAGGATCAATCGACAACATCACGATAAATGGAGGTAGATTGAAGTGGTTGAGGATTTTGTTTGATGTGGTTTCACAATCAACACTCATGGAAGCGGCTGTTAAGAAATCAAACAATGGATTGCATTGGCCAAACCTCTTAAAATGTTAAAGAGCAAAGATATAATGGTGGTAGTTGTATGATTTGAGGTCAACCTGAAGATGCATGGAAGGGTTAAGGGGTGATCCAACCTGCTAATCATTTCACAGCCTCTTGGTGAGTCCTATGGGGTGTGGCCTTCTCATAAGGACGATGCTGGGAAACTCCTTCTTTCTCCCCCCCCCCCCCCCATTGCCATCTTAGCCACTGACCCTGAGAACAGCAGAAGTCCTGGTATATTTTTACTGACCTTGGATCCACATGACTGCACAGCCTGGGACCCTCCTGCATTTTGCAATGACTGCATGTGGCTGCGTGAGTCTGAAAGGGGGTTCATGGACTAGTATCTGACTGGGCTGGGACACTTTCCTGATATATAATGACTTCTTGATATAAAGCTCTTTCATATAAATATTTGAGTGTCTCTGGATTTGTTTTTCTAGTTGACCTGACCTAACACAGTCCACTTTGAGGACTCAGGTCCTGACTTAATATTCTTGGTGAGGAATATTGAAAACCCTGTGGACTGCAGGCAGAACAAACAAACATGTCTTGGAAAAAGTACGATCAGAATGCTCCCTGGAAGAGAAGATGACAAAACTTGGTCTCACATACTTGGGATATGTTTTCTGCAAAGAGCAGTCCTTGGAGAAGGGCATGACAATACATATCACACACTTGGCAGACTAGAAGATCATCAAAAAACACGAAGAGTCTCAATGTGATGGGCTGACACAGTGGCTGAACAATGGGCTCCAACCTGACACTTGTGAGGACGGTGCAGTCCAGTGTTCTTGCTGTGAATTAGAACCTAACAACATTAAATCTGTGATGTGTTAATGTGTTTGTTATTCAATAAGTTGTTCAACCACGTTTTCATGCATCCAACATGTGCTAGGTGATCAGAAAAGGAACACGAGAAAAAATTTCCCCATGAACTCTGTCCTTCCAGAGAAGTCTTGTAATCAAGTAATCGATGACCAAAGTCAATATAAATGTGGGTCTGAAAGGGGTCTGAGGAGAGGAACCAGGTGCCTGGGGCCTCTAAGGGAAAGACTAACTATTGGCAAGGACAGGTTCTGCTTCTGGGAGGAAATTTAGAGGAAGATTTAGCAAAGGATTGGATGTGCACTCAGCAAGGGTCTGAAGGAGGCTTTCAGGATGTAATGAATGCCAGGAGCAAACGCTCTGTGGTGGGGGTTAAGAAAGGACAGCAGTGGCAGCAAAAACACGCAGTGGGTCAGATAAATGTCCTGGGCAGTCTGTGTGTGGCCCGCGGACCATCGTTTGCAGACCTCTGAGAGAAGAGAAGAGAGGAGCAGATGGAATCTGTCACGGTGAGGAGGGGAAAGACTGCCCGCTTGGAAGACCACCCAGGGAGATGTCCTGGTCCTGGGAAACCTGGTCACTGCTGACAGGTTTTAGGTAGAGTGAGCCCATAGGACTTGAGTTTTGAAAAGAAACCACATATCGGCTCCTGCGCTTTTCCCAGCACGTAGCCGATTCCAGGGACTGCAGAGTTGCTCTGGCCTTTTCCACACCATTCTCCACCTATATCTAGGAAGCTCTGGGCACACCGTCCACTCCAGCAGCCTGTCTGGATGTGCTCGTAAATGTCCAAGTAGGGCAGAAATGGTGCAGACTCTGGGACTAATAGCCTGTTTCCTACTCCAGTTTGAAGCCAAACTCTCAGAAGTACGTTCTAAGTGCCTCCAGGAAGCAAAGGTATAATTAATTAAGAACAGTCAAGAAAGCTCTCAGAAACCATTTGATCCTGGTGGCCTTGCTTGCAGGCAGGCATGCGTGGATTCGCAGCAGCAGCACAGGATTCGCCTGGGTTGCCCATCAGTCCCCTGTTGCGCGTGGGTGACTTTCATCCACTGCGTCCATCTCCTGCTCTTGCACTCCCTGGGATGCTGGTGGGGTTAGCAGGGAAGCCCAAGATGGCCAAAGCAGAGCAGGCTGTGTTGGAGGAGGCCAAGGAAGAAAGGACAGTCAGAAAGGAAGAGTGGATTCGGAGCATGAAATGAGGAGCAAAAACAGGGAAGGTTCTCCGAGAGGCTCTAGGCGGCACCCTGCCTCCAGCCGGCTGTGTGCCTCCCTCCATGTCCTCGGCTGGAAGAGAGGGATCCTCTAGAGGTGTCCCCCACACCTGGCGGCCTGTGCCATTATGCAGGGCTGCAGGGTGCTATGAATCAAGATCGTCTAACTTTTGGTGGAGATTTCTGGAGAAAAAAAAATGTTTTTACATTAGAACAAATACATTTTGCCTCAGAATATCAAGTTCACTCTATTTTTTTAAAAGAAGGTATGATAGGAGATTAAAAAAAAAGATAGGCTTATTTTCTGTGCCCTGCCCTTGAGGGGGGGAGAAGGGACCAGCCCTGGATTAGATGCATTTTGAGATGCCCTAGGGCTTTCCAGCCACACACTTCTTTGCTTTTATAATGAAGATCAAGGAGGTGGAGGATTATGTAATATGCGGACTATAAAAGGATTTAGGCAACAAAGCTTTCAGGTTCCAGCAGGAAAGGGCATTCGGTGGGTGGTGAGGAAATGGAGTTGGTGGCTGCTCATCTGGGTCCCCCACCCCCCACCCCGTTTCGCATGCTCTGGCTTTGAAGCCTCCCGCTCCTCCCCCAGGAAAAGCCTCCTTCTTCCTGCCCAACTGGCTGGTCCCAGCTTCCTTCCCACCCCAACCTAACGCAGGCTCTACCCCCACCCCTGTCGTCTTCCCACAGAACCACCCAGCACGCTGCTGGGCTTTTGCCCTCACCAAACTCTGTGGGTGGCTGTACTCTTACCTCATCGTGTTACCCTGCTGCTCATCCGTCCTTCTCACTGCTTGGAGAATTGGTGAACAAGCTTTGCAAGCTAGACCCTTGTCTACCTCTCTCACTAGTAATTCTGATATTTGGTTTGGGTTCTGGCCACACCTAGCAACGTATCATTGCTCAAGATGCCATGCTTTCTCTGATCTCTGTGCCGCTCCTATTTCATAGAGTTCTGTTTTCTGGAATGTTCATTTATCATGAAATTCTTTTTTTTTTTTTAAATCATGAAATTCTACACGAAGAATTTCTCCTCATTTTTCAATGATGTTGAGAAACCTATTCTCGTCTCCCATGGGTTCACTAAGTATATACTCTAATACTCCTTAGAAACACTCACGGGCAAACCTGCCACATGTCTAAGTTAATATGAGAGGGTTTCAAAAAGTTCACGGAAAAATGGAATGACAATATGGTAGGATTTTTTTCCGCACACATTTTGATGCCTCTTTGCACATTTGTACCTCTTTAGAGTTGATCATAGCTACTTGGAAGACACCGAGTGAGTGAAAGTTAATGAGAGACAAGGGAACAGTTCATAATTACACTATACTTGCAAAGCCTGCCCCATTCCAAACAGGAACACAGAAAACACATTGACCCCAGCCCTGATGTTAAGTTCTGGGTTCCTGTGGTTGAAAATAAAACTTCAAGCATGTATGCATGAATTAATTTTACTACTCATTGATTTATTGACTCAGCTTATTAGCAACTACTACTCATTACTTTATTCAAAACCTTTCTTGTAGGTGCTGGGAGGACTCTATAAGGATTGCAAACATTTATTACACACTTTAATCAATCTATCTATCTATCTATCTATCTATCTATCTATCTATCTATCTATCATGATCATCTATCAGTCTAGTATATTTATATCAAGAAAATGCCTCACACAGTGGTAGAAGTGGGTAAGTGCAGTTTAGTTCAAGTCCATGGATCAGATACTACTGAACTGGAAGCATCTCCTGACTCCAGTGGTCCTGTGTTCTGGTGAAGGAACTGGAGTGGCTGGAGGAAGCCCAGAGGCTGGTGGGTGCAGATGCAGATGAATCCAGTCAGCAAATCAGGCTTGTGGTTTCAGAGTCCAATGGATCCAGTGGCAGATCAGATATTAGATTGTGGATAGCTCCCAGTGGGCAGTCAATGGCAGGTCCTTGGCTCAAATGCAGAAAACTGGACGGCGATGAGCCAGATGAAAGACTCAGACCACCCAGATGCAAGCAAGCTCTCCACAGACTCTTCTTATATAGGAAAGAGGCCACACTCCCGAGGAGATTTCGATAAGGCGGTGACGAGTAAGGGGTTTGCACCCCACCTCGCTCTTTCCATTGCTGCTCATGGGGTCACCATGGAGTTGATCACATCATGTTATGTCACCTCATGGAGATTACTAGAGCAAACAACCGGGAATCCCGACTCAGCCAAGTTGACACACAAAATCACAGGCATAGGTGTGATGCTATTGAGTATGGAGTTCAAGGGAGAAGCACAAGGTAGAGATGAGCATTAGGTGTTATTTGCAAACAGGTACAAGGGGAAGCCTGGAGACCCCGTGAGCTCACTTTGAGAATGACCTTGAACATAGATGAGAAGTGACCCAGGCTTGAACCCTTGGCACTGCAGCTGTAGATGCTGGGGAAATGGAAAGGAACCAGCAAAGGTGAGAAGAAGCAACTGATGAGGTTGCCAAAGATCCAAGGGCCAGAGGACGGGAGAAATGCAACATGAATGATTATTTTAAATGAGAGACAAACTCATGATGCGTGGCACTTTTCTAGAAGCTAATCTATTTGTTTTAGCTATCTTTATTCTGGCAAAATTATTAAATAATATCATAAAAAACACAGTTCTTTAAAAAGGTTCTTCTTATTCCAACAGAAGAGAAGAAAATAAAACAAGACACTTCTGGGAAGTCACTCTTCCTCAAATGTGATCCCCAAATAAAATCTGCATGAAAAAAAGAAAACGAACTTCAAAACTGTCGGTTCAGGAATGTCAAGCTGTCCAGAAAGCTATCAGTTCATGTATGGTGTCCAAGTAGATCAGAGAAGCTCTGACCTAAAAGCACCGGAGATGGTCAACTACAGCCCAGAAGGATATTGTTTTAAGTGACTGAACTCTGCCCTAATTTGTTACATGAAGTGTTTGAGGCCATGCCTCCTAGCTTTGCATTTTCCTTTTGCTGGGATTGAGGGAGAGATGTGGGGACTTCCTATTGGAAGTTTCTGGCTTCTGACTAGAGATCAATGCATCGACCCAGCACACATCAGACTGATGCTACCTGTGTATTCTTCATTTATTCTACCTAAAAATTGTACAGGGAGCTTAGATACAATTTAGACCAATGATTTTCACTTATATCCTGCCCGAAGTATCAAAAACCACAGATATAAGTCAAATATGTAATTTAAATTTTCTAGTGCTCTTATCTTTAAAAGTCAAAGAAACACCTAACATTCACTTAAATTTAATGTAAAATGTAATTTTATTTAAAAAAATATCCAAACTATCATTTCAATATATTTGTGGGGGATTTTACAATATTTATTATATACTAAGTCTTTCGAATTTGGTGTGTATTGCTCACTGAGAGCACATTCAGAATAGTCATATTTTGTGTGCTCAATATAAAATGTGGCTAATGATCACCGTATTGCATGGTGTAGCTCTAGACAAACCCTCTTCATTACATGGAGGATCTGAGTTCTAGCAGGAAATAAATGAATTGGCATAAATGATTTTTCATGTCACTTCTGAAACCAGATCTTGACTCTTAATCTAGGAAGCTCTCAAAAGTTCTACTGTTTGAAAGCAACTTACATTTTGTTGTTCCTTGGCATCTTGAGTCTTTATGACTTTCATAATAAAAAGTCCATCCTAATCTGGGGTAGTGTTTAGACCCTGACACAATGGGTGCAAGAAGGGGATCAAACATGAGAAGGAACAGTTGTGAGGCTGGCTCAGGACCTGGTGGTTTCATTCTGTTGTATATAGGGTCTCTACAAGAGCGACAGAAGCAACAATTGGACACTTTAAGCTTCCTTTCTTTATTTTGCTTAGTGAGTAGTCTGTAGGGACAGAATCAGCAGGACAGCATGTTAATACAGAAAGTCCTCGATGCTAATCTCCATACATTCTGATCCATCAGGTCTGTGGTTGGACCCCAGAATTTGCCTTTTTAGCACATGCTCAGTGATAATGTCATTATTCCATGGGCCACACTTTGAGAACTATCCGTCTTGTTTCTTATTCATTGTTATGGAATCCTTTGGTCTTTATAAAGGAGATTTTTTAGAAGCATGCCACAGGGCATTCAGGAAACTTTATTTCAAATACTGCTTTATCTTTTTTCCCCATGGTCCTTGGATGTGTTGACTCTCTTCTGCCCTCGCTGCTCTCTAAAATAGAATATTCTCTTTATTGTAAGTTCTGGAGATTAAGAGAGGACAGTGATGGCTCACTGGTAGAATTCTCCCCTTCCAAGCAATTGACTCAGGTTCAATTTCTGGCTAATGTCTCTCTTGCTCAGCCACCATCTCTCTTAGTGTTATGATGCTGAACAGGTTTCGCTGGATGTTCCAAAGTGAAAAAGAGTAGACTCAAGTAGCACAAACCCTTTGGATCACAGAGGTAGGGTCTGTCACTCATCATGAGGATAGGGCAGATCCATGAAGCATTTGGTGCGATATAACTCTGAATCTGGCAGTCGCGAAAGCATTAAAACAACATTAGAATCTAAGATCCTTGAGAAAAGAGAAGCAATCTTTGGTTTTCCATTTATTCCCCGGACCTAGCAGAAAGCATTAGGTGTAACTACTTACAGAATGAAGGAATAAATGTTGTGGAAACTTCTTATTAACGGACTAAAGCCACCAAGGCAGCTTTCTTAGATTCTTCAGATAGCTTGGTTTAGCCCTTTCCTTTTACATTTATTTGGTTTGTTTGGGGTCTTTGTGATTCAGGATCCTAGGGGCTAAAGATAGGGAAGAAATGTCAAGATCATTAGAAGAGTGTCTCTAACAGTGAGTATATGTTGTTTTGGGAGTGCTGTTGAGTTGATATCGATGTGTATGTAGCCACGTCTTGTACCAGAGTGAACTTCCCCTCAGATGTTTGGTTGTAATTTTCACAAATGCAGATCACCAAGTCTTTCTCAGATGGATTCCAAATGCCAGTCCTTTGGTTAGCAGACCATTGCTGAACTCTTTGCACCACCAGAGCTTCTTAACAACAAGTATATCGTTGTTTATAAATCACTCTGAAGTTGCTTTCCTGGTGATGTGATGTGGCATAGAAGGAGGGGTTGATTTCTTTTGCTTGGAATAGAGTGAGTCTTATTTTAAATACTGAAATAACTCTGGAACCTAGAGACGTAAAGCAACTTACCTTTATGATTTGACCTCTGAGAGACAGGTTATTCACTGGAAGAAGAAGAAAAAAAGTGTGGAAGGACTGAAGTTAGGTGGTTTGATCTTTGATTGAATAACTAAAACTATCTTTAGAACATTGTTTTAATATATTAAAATATCCAAGTATCATAACATTTATCCCACTTGCTTCTAACACATCATATCAACACCACCACTGTCAACAACAACAACACCATTTCCACTTCCATTAACATTACCAGAGTCATAATCACCACCATTTCCTCTACTACCATGTGTTAGTCTGGGTAAACTAGAGAAACAAACCCATAGAAAATATTATGTGTGTAAGAAAGAGTTTTATATACAAGAGCAACTGTACATTAAGAAAAACATCCCAGCCCATTCCAGTCTAAGTTCTTAAGTCTGATATTAGTCCCTATGTCTGATACCAGTCTATAAAGTCTTCTTCAGACTCATGCAACACATGCAATGACATTGAATGCAAGATGATCACAAGCCAGATGGGTAGAATGTCTCTGGATCCAGAGGTGTTGTAAACATCTCACTGTTGGCAGGGGTCTCCAAATGGGTCCTCCAGCTTCAGAGGTCTGGTTCTATCAGGGTCGGTCCATGTGGCTTCTCCTCTGTGATGTCTCACAGGGAGTCAGCCTTATGTCTTGTCAGGATAGCGTCTGCAAGAGAGTGCTGCCAGTTGAGTATCTCTAAGAAAGCGAACCAAGCAAGATAGTATCTCCTGTCTCCAAGAAGGAATTACAACATTTCCCAGAATTCTCAGAGGAAAAGGTCATGCCCACAGAGGAGTCATTGATTATCTCCAGATTGACAGTCTAGGCTCCACCCCTACACTCTTAATCCTCAAGTTGACACCAGATTAGGTGACTGCCCCACACCACTACTTGCACCACCACCACCACCACCACCATCATCATCACTCCTTGTTAAGAATATCTTCTCTTGACCCAAGCCAACCAATAGGGAGAACCTCTGAAGCTTGTGTTGAGGGCCATGAAGCATATAGTACAATGAACTAGAGTTGGTAAAGGCAGGTGTATTGCTGGAAGTGGAATGTGCACATACATATGAGTCCTTTATTTTTGTCAATAAAAGTAAATGATGGCTAATGGTTGTTTTACACCAACTCTTCAAATAGCTCTAAAATCAGTTAATATTCTTTATGGTTAACAGCACAGAATGCCACATAAAAGTCCTTAAGTATATCAGGAGATCATATTGAAATATGAACTCCTTTCATTTTCACTTATATAGGATCTTACACAGCTCAAGTTCCCTCATAGCACTGCTTCAAATTATCCTCTTTGTACAGGATATAGCTGGGAGGAATCTCTTGTTCCTGACCATGTGGGGCCTGGAGGATTTGATGAGCCACAAGAAATGAAGTGAACCAAATGAGATGTGGATTACAGAAACTGCCATGGCCCTTCCTCAGCCATGGATGTGGCTCAGATCATTCTATCATCCAGCTGTCACCCTTTGTGTAGGCGACCTTGGACATCCACGCAGAATTCCAGCTGGCCTTTCTTCTCAGAAGGTCTTAGGGCAGAGGAAGGCAAGTATATGTTTACAATGATGAGGCCTATGTCACAGAGCCCTGACCTGTATCTGAAATCCCTTAGCAGGGAGACAAGAATCAGAACAGGATCTGGCACACAATAAGACTCAATAGCTATTTGTTGAATAAAGAAATGAATATGCCAAACACTATTTGTCTTTTTTGTGTTTACAGTATTAACCCATTTCCTTGAATGTGTAAATATAGACATATGTTTGTGTCTATTTCATTATTTAATTTTAAGGACTCTTTTTTTCCCCCCTCCTTTCTTGAAAGCACAGGTCTTCCTGCTTGCTCCCAGTTCTCCACAAGGTGTGCTGGGCACAACAAGCTCCAGAGGCCAGGGTGGATGGTCTGAAGAAAAGTCTCCCTTAGAAATGTCCTGGGGGGAAATCAGAGTGTCCACCTCACCCAGCATCGGTTGGGAGCATCCTGGACACATACATGCCAGCCAACGGGAACCCCACTTTCATCTGGTCAGGAAATTGCTCTTCCTCATTCGGAAAACTCTCTGGAAAAATTGGAAGGACTGCGGAGTGACATCCTGACTGGTTCCCATCCCTCTCTGCTGAGGGGGCTGGATCCTAGACTCTGGTCAGAGAGAGAGAGAGAGAGAGAGAGAGAGAGAGCGCCCTGGCTGCCTCTCTAGAAAGACTCTGTCTGTGGCTCTCGGGTGGAGAGATGCTGCCAGGCCCAATCACTTTCGATGACAGGCTTGCTCACTTGGTCCCAGGGCTGCTGAGTTGCAGTCAGTAACCGAGTGGTTTGAGCTGGGGAGACATGCTCTTTGCTCTGTTGTGTCTTGGAGAAGGGTGGCTAGTTGAACTAAGGGAAATAAATCTAGTTCTGCCATTGAGACTGCCCCCTGGACACCCGGCTGGAAGTTGGCCTGACTGTACTAGCCTTCTGGACCTGGCTGGGTCCCTGAAGCTCATACTGCATTGCCTGAGCCTGAGCGTGTGTGGGACATGCACCCCCATAGAGCCAGTCTTATTGGAGAAACAAGCTTCTTGAGGCGTGCAAATGATGGGGGTGTTTGTAACAAGTTCACACGGAGCCCCAGTTCCCCCCCTCCTTACGCATTCCCACAGGATCAGTCCATAGTTAGCATTGTTACTGGGAAGAAGGGAATCATCGGGGTGAAATGGCAGTGCACTTGCCAAATGCTGTCCCCATCTCATTCTGTCCCCTCGAGCCAGGAAGTGCCTTCTCTCTGCCTTGAGGAGGATGCCTCACTGTCAGAGGAACAAGGAGGGCACAAGAAGCAACAGCTTGGTTTCTCTCCAGCAGGGCCGAGAGGCACTTCGTTGGTCCACTTATGGCCAAGCCTTTCTTAGCTTCTGAACATCAGTGTTGTCAAGCTGACTCCGGCTCCGGCTCTGGGCAGCTCCTGGGTCAGAGGAGAAGTGGGTCCCTAGGGATGACAAGTGCTGACTTTACAGAACGAGATAACCAGGCCTTTCTCTTCAGGCACCTCTGTGCATGCTCAGATCTCCCCCCTTGCAGCTGGCAGCTGCTGTGTGCGGATGGTTCGCCTCACTCAGGGATGACAATGCCCCCCTTTCAGAGATGATTTCAATAACATCTTCCAGAGACACAGAGGCCTGCGCCTGGTGGGCCTCTCCCGGATGGTTTGGTCTATTTCTGTAGCTGTTCATGCAAAGAAAGACCTTTGCTCCTTTCAAGCTTGTCAGGATGTTTTTCTCAGTCTCCATCCTATTGTCGTTAAGAGAAAATGATGGGTGGTTGCTTTAAACAGCGAAATCTGCTCCGAATAGATGAGATTGTTGTGTGGCAGATTTTTGATCCCCACAGACTCAACATTGTCACTCTCAGGGTTTTTTGTTTCTGTGTTGTTTTACAATCCATAACATATAATGTTTGCCACTTGGCGGAATGGGCAAGGGATGGCCGCTTAGGCATTGGGGTGGTGAATGAGCCTGTTAATTGGTGGATGAGCCTACCCAGTTACTTGGCTTCCACATCATAAAACAGCTTTGTTTTTCTTATCCTTGGGTTTCTGAAGGGAGAGTTTGAACTTGGGGACTAAGCAAAAGCCTCATAAAACACAGTTTTACTGTATTTTCTCGCATCTTGTACAGAAAACATGGAAAAGGAAAGCAACTTAACACATGTATCTCTCCACCTCAAATCAAAGCCCAAAGACTCTGCAGTCTTGCATATGAAATGCTGAAATGTTTGGACCAATTGTCTTGGACTTGTGCTAGGCAGGGGATTAGGTTTGGTTTGATTTTGTATGAATGGGGAAGTTATCTTAGTGGGCTTGCTCTGGGAAAGGTTGTTCCTTTTGGTAATGATTTTGGATGGGGTCCCAGACCCACATTCTATTAAGTACCCATTCTAGCGAATTGGGCTAGAGGGAGGATCCAGTGGATTGATTTACAAATCTCAGCCCAGTGATTTGTAACATGATGGGCATGTACGGCGGAAGGCAGAATGAGAGGGCAAAGTCCCAAGAGGGAGTGTTGAGATGTTTATTTTTGATGCTTATGTGGGAGGAGGGGCAGTGTTGGGAGTTTGGCTCATGACAGGAAACAAGAAAGAGAAACTTCAATCTTGACAACAATTTTTTTTTTGTATGTATGATCAAATGTCTCGCTCAGGTCTTGCTCCCTCCCCCACAGTTTATATCCCCCCGGGATATAAACAAGACCTTGGAAAGTTGTTACCGATGAAATACCTTTGAGCAGAGTTAGCTTCGTTGATATTGTTTGGAGGCTTTCTGTCCATAGTGAGCGAGTGGTGTATTGATCTGATTAGCCCTGAGTTAGGAAAGTTGAGGCTCACCCTTCTTCTTCCTCCTGAGTAATGGGAATCAGTTGTGATTCCAGAAACTAAATTAACCTTGCCTGCCTGGGAGAGGTTTTCTTTCTGGGTTGTGCCTTTGAGCAAGCTCAAACTGAACCCGATGGCAATTTACTTCATGCATTCATTCAAAATTAACTTATTGAGTGGGTTAGCACTGCAGGAATAAAAAGATATAAAGTTATTATGAAAGTCCACTAGGGTTCTGTTGAAAATATCACATGCCTACGGGTCTATAATGGAAAATGAAAATATATAGACAATGTAATGAAAATTCATTAAAAGGAGACATTTGATAATACATAGAAAAAAATTGTTGTCAAGATCGAATTTTCTCTTTCTTTTTTCCTGTCATGAGCCAAACTCCCAACACTGCCCCCCCCCAAATAAACATTAAAAAAAAAGAATGAAACACTAGGGCTTGGGGTAAGATGAGGCCGATGGCACTGCATTCCGCTGCTTAGTGAGTGACTTTTGCTTGTGTGACAGAGGAAGGACGGGAGCACTTGAGGGGAATACGTCTATTGGGAATAAGTGTTTTGTTTTTGAGCAGTATAAACCACTCATAGATTTCACCTCTTCTTTCCGTTCTTCTGGTTCATATTCTGCCTGAGCAGAGAGAGAGAGGGCAAAGGGAGAGAAGGGCGGGAAGAGATGGAAGGGCGTGCAGAGATGGAAGGGCGTGCATAAGAGAACAGAGATAAAGACAGAGCTGAACTGGAATGGAGGTGCCACTGGGGTCCGACTTGGGGCTGTAGTTGGAACTGCCAGGTCAGGAGTTTCTGGAACAGTAGCTACAAACAGAGACAAGTTGGGGCCCAACTGGCACCCATGGGCCTGGAAGTCAAGATTCTGAAGGCTCGAGGTGCAAGAAAGGCAAGGTCAAGGCCAAGCAGAAGACACAGGTGTGTGCTCTCCCAGCTGTGGCCTTCCCCGGGGCCACTGCCCTCTAGAACTAGCTGCGTCCTTTACGATGGTGTCTTTTCTGGCGCTGGAGTGACCCTCCTTTGGCCAGTAGGATCATATGAGTCCTGCCCTTGCCTCACCTCTGGGGGGACCAAAAATGGCTGCGGGGAGAAGGCCATCAAGAGCCAGGCCCTGATGGATGTTGCTGGAAACCGAAACACATCCACTCTTTCCCAGCAAACATAAATCCCCATCATAAGACTCCATTGATCACAGGCCAAGGCCAGCCAGGGACTGCCCAGTCTTCCCTGTTTCTTCAGGGACCAGACGGGCCTGGCACCCAAGCGGACAACTTGCACATGGCTTTTCAGAATGTACTTAGCTGGATTGCTCCTTCCGGGTGCACCACTGTCGCCTTCAGAGGGACAGGGCATTCCTCAAACATCCCTCAGCACCTGACTCCTGTCAGCCGCCCCTAGCCAGGTGTCCTGAGGGCAGGAGAATCAGACGCACACTCGAAGTGGATCATTTTTAGCGCCTGTGACCTCAACACCACAACCCCAGGCACCAGGACTCAAGCTCAGGCCCACACTTGGCAGGTGTCCCAGAGGAAGCCCAGGAACCTGCGGTGCCCGGGATGCTAATAAAGCCATTCAATTGGATTGCTGGCCCCCTCAGCCCTCTTTTCTCTAGGGAATTTGACTGTTCGAATGCTTTAAAGCGGAGATAAAACGACCTATGATTCATTTCTCTGACTTTCTGAAGTTTTCTGGTATAAGCTCCAACAACCTCTGCAGTAACTTGAAGGTTAAAACTATTCTTTCCCCCAAAGAAAAAAAGAATCACTTTTCTATTCATTACGTTTTTCCTTCACCACCTGCAAAGAGGGTTGAATCCCATCTTCTCTGCTCCCTCATGTCCCCCTCAAGTCCCATTCTGACTTGCCTAGTGACTTGAGCATTAATAAAAGCATGGCATAATTCTTCCACTGATCTTTCTGGAAGATTTTGGGCTGAGTTCTTTGCATCTTTGTTTGTTTCCTTTGGCTAGTAGGCTTAGCCAGTTTGGGGTTTGAGCCACTCAGACCCCGGTGTAGCAGCTCATGGGGCACATTGGGCAAAGCTCATTCGCAGAAGACACCCGGAACTGGGCCTCAGCAGAGAGAGTTTTCATTTTTCTTATTATTTTCGAAAGCTCTGATTCTGTTTCTTAACTGTTCCCCTGCTGCCTTGAAATGGCATCATCTAGTCCGCGAAGCCTTTGGGTGAAGTCCTGCATCTGGGGTGCTTCCTGGCAGAGTGGAGGCAGACACAGGTTCTGTACATCGAGAGCCAGCTCAAGTCCAGAAGGAAGGTCTTCCCGCGCAGGGCCTGCGTGGGGTGCTGGGACGTGTTCTCTCTGGACTTCTAGAACTAAGGACAAACGGTCTTCACACCACCGCTCTGTTCTGCTGGTGGGCACAAGGGCAAGCTGAAGAGGAATGCAGCTCCTACCTTCTGCCTGCCCCCCCATAAGAAATGTTCTTGAGGGTGTACAGTTGGCCATCTTCTTTGATGATCTTTGATCCTATTTGTATCCCTCAAAAATGCCCGAAGAAGTCCATTTCCTTTCTCAAACAATTTCCTTCCAAAGAGTGGTTTGCTGTCTGTCTAAAGGGGGATTTTTCATACTGGTGTCTGCACTCATCTTTCATCGCTTTTTCTAAAAAGACTTACTGTTGAAAAGTGACTAGGGAGCGCTTCATATAAAACAGTCCATTCACCCTTAAACATCTCCTGCGAGGCAAGGAAGCGGCTCGGGGAGAATTTCCTCTTCCCCTCGGGTCCTTATGTTAGAAGCAGAGAAGGGAAACCACTGATCTTGGTCCTCTTCTGCTACTCTAGCAGAAAGAGCCCAAGTGAGTCGCTTCAAGGAAGAAGATGCATATTTTGTCACAGTTTCAAAAGTTCACTGCCATCAGTTGCAGTTGCTTTCCCATTCAAAGCAACGCTGTAGGACAGAGCAGCACGGACCTTTTGGTTTCCTCTGACCTTCAGTCCCTACAGGAGCAGATAGTCTCATCTCCCTCCCGAGAAGCAGCGGGTGGCTTGAAACCGCTGACCTGGTGGTTGCTGCTCAAAGCCTGAAGTTCCAGCTCAGGGGGCGGGTTGTAAAGGCCGGCTCGCTTCCCCAGCCAGCCCTGCGGCAGGGAGCTCCTTGTCTTTCTCTTCCGTGTTTTGGATCCTTCGAGATCTCACGTGGCGAGGCAGCTGTCTCCCCCACCTCTTGAGTCATTGCTTGTTCTGTATTTTATTTTTTTTAATATCTCAAAAGAGATTGATTTAAGACACACGATACGGCAATATTATGCATGACCATAACAAAAATGATTTGGAACTGGTATTACATATAATTATGGGGTCAGGGGTTAGAATTTACAACTTATATTTCAGAGGACACAATTTCATCCATAGGATTCGGGTGTGTGCAGGGAAGAGGAGCAGGGTCCGGGCTCAGGGGTGCCTCCTCCACCAGGTTTTCCTTTTTCTTCTTCTTCTTTTTTTTTTTTCAAGGAGATCACCCTGGACTCCTAGAAACCTAATTTGTGACTTTCTTTGGATTGAATAATTCTCAAGATCTCATTGTCACTTCGATCACAGATCGCTTTCTCCGTCGGTTTATTTTTTAATTAAAAATGCAATCTAGAAACTTGGCTTTTAAAAATGTGTGAATATTGAAAGCAAACGAACTGTAAAAGAAAAAAAAAACCCTTCAGGTGTCACAGACTACTCCTTTTCCAGAAACGACCACAAATTTTAAAGTGTCCTTCCAGAATATCTTATTTATTGCACTTATTCCACATGTACACACACAGTTTGAATTTAAAATATTGCTCCAAATATTGCCGAGTAAAAGTAATCTTCAGAATTATACTGAATAAATTCCATAAATCCTATTATTCATTCCCATTAGAAACAGGGACATTTCTATTTTCATTTATGCTATACTTTTATGTCTATACAAGTGCTCACCATGGTTCACATTTTACAGCACTATAGTAGTTTTTGTAGGGTTTTAAATACATATATATGTTAATATATAGTATACTATATTAACATATAATATATAATATATAAATATTTTTCAGTACATAAAACCAAATCTATCCTATTTTTATAATTAATATATGGGATTTTAAAGTTAGTTTCTAACTCGCTGGTGGTGTACAATGTTCTAGTCTTTTGCTATTATAATGCTACAGTGAATATTTCTCTACAAATCTTATCCTCAGGTGTAAGTATAGTTCCGGGTTGCATTTTTAAAAGAGTGATAGTTGGGTTGAGTATATGTGCATTAAAATTTTTGACCTATGAGCAAAGTTTCCTCCTTAAGGGGAAGACCACATTAAATGTCACCAGTTATTTCAGAGTGTTTATTTTTTGGCATCCCTACCAACCTATCAAATTTTTCAATTTTATGAATAGGATATGTTAAAAAAAAGGTATCTCACAGAAAAAGTTCTAAAATGGATTAGAGTGATGACTATAGCGCTTTTTAATATAATTGAACTATTGAATTGTGTGATATATGAAGTATATGTCAATAAGATGGTTTTAAAATAATATCTCATGTTTGCTTTCATGTATAATGCATTAATTCTAATGGACCATCTTTCCCAGAAAGTCATTTGTATTTCTTTTTTTGTGACTTATCTTTATAAGTTCTTTGCCCATTTTTTCCACTGAATTCTTTTTTTTACTTTAGCGATTAAAACTCTATATTAAAAACCAATAGACTATTGACTCCTGTAATCTAATTCCCCTATTTTTTCCCCTTTTCCGTTTAGCAATCATTTATTGCTGCACCTTCTTTTGATCACTTTCCTCACTTTTCTCTGTCTTATCACCTATTGGGTGTTTTACTTCATCTTCTTTAAATGGAAGGAAAGACAAATGGGACTCAGTATTGCAGATCTAATAAAAGAAGTGTACTTTCGAAAGGCTCTGTCTCCCACAGCATCCTTACTTTTCAGTTGGGTTTGATAACTCATGCCAGTGGCCACACAGAACCCACAAACAGTGCTCATAACTAGGATTTATTAGGAAAGTCAGCAGGTGAGAAATGCTCAGGATACAGTTGTTCAATCAGACCAGTCTCTGCTCTGCCCACAGAGAGAACTCTCTTCAGTCCTAGGGCTATCAGCCTGACCTTTGTCCTGAATGGGCAATGTTAGAAAACTTTTTTAGGGCTACCAATAAATATCTGAAGGGCATGTCACTCCACCATAAGCGTCAGGTCATCAGACAATTCTGGTCCAGAGGCAACCACCCCATAAGCCATCTTCCTGCCCCAAAGCACTCAGCTTTACGTGCTCAATGGGCAAGGAAACCAGGTGCTCTATCTCCTGTTCTAGCTCCTGGTTCAGCAAGTTCTCTGCAACTCCTTTGGTGTGAAAGGTGTCTCTTGGATTGAGGAAGTTCAATATTCTGGGATCTTGGTGTCCAAAAGAATTGGCCTGCCCTTGGCTCTTGTTTCTTGCTGGAATGAAATGCCCACTTCCTGCTCCTGAGATGGCTTGCTTCAGACTCTGTAGGATGGCAATCACAACGAACCCTGTTAGCAGTCACTCACAATTAGATCATATAATCCAGTATCCCCCCCCACCTCCTTATTCAGATCCATTAGGAAAATAAAGGTCCTTTAGTGGGAGCAACAAAGGCCATGGCTGGAAGAGCCACATTGAATATTTCATTCTCTTGCGACTAATGAATATATATTTTACGAGATATGGATGAAGAGAATAAGTAGTTAGAAAGACCTTTTACTTGACATAAATATGAAAAAGCTAGGCTTCCTCTTGGTTGGTTGATGGACACTTGGTAGTCTAGCATTTACTTTAGTAACTATAAAATAATGTCCAATGTCAACATCCTTCATTTAAACAAAGTAAAAATAAAACCTCAGCATATATTTTATTTGTCTAATAATCTACATACCTATAATGTACTATGTAATTTATAATGTAAATATAAATTGCACTTTTTAAGCTTTCCTTTGATTATGCATTGAATTTTTGAAACCGTTTCTTGGCATACAATTCATTTCTCTCACAGCTCAACAGTTTAGCCACATCAGGAAGAGTTGTACATCATCACCATGGTCAACTTTACGGCATTTTCTTTGTTCTTGTACTCCAGAGTCAAAAGATTCATTTTTTTTCTTTTTAAAATTTTTATATATCTTTTTCTTTGCATCACTGCCCTATTATTTCTTAAACTTATACTTATTCCCTTTTATTTTTATTTTTTCTTCTTAAAATCCTTGTCTTTCCATTTTACTCTCAAAGAGGGGTCATCACTTGGCTGGTACATGAAATGATCTCCACACTCTTAACTCTCTATTGAGATTCTGTGTATAAATACCCAACATACTAATATCATGTTTATACATATAACTACTTGTCTCAGAGTTTGCAGGTCTGTCTTTTGTCTGGCAGAGTTGGGGGAAGAGGGCTCCTCAGTGAAGTGCAGCTCCTCCCTCTGTATTTCCTGTGGAGAACCCACTTTCCAAATCATAGAACAACCAATTCAACTTTCGCTAACGTGGTAATGATTTGTGGGGAGCAGCAGAAATTCCTCTGTAATTATGTGTGAATTGATGTGTGATTTCCTAATGAGTTTAAGTGAAGAAATCATCGTTTTGTGATAAATGCTTTATATCTTAAAATGCCAGCAACACATATCTAATAAATTCAATCAAACCACTCTCATTTATATAACATTTGCAATTATTATTTAACATGCTGGCTTTCTTTGCTGGTTTGCTGCTTTGGGTAATTGCAGAGTATAAAAGTTCCCTTTTCATAAACAAGTCCACAGAAACTCATTATGCTGGAGTTTTTCTTAATGCAGACATAAATGAGTTCATTTTGAAATGCATTTGCATGCTGTGTAGGCCAAGACCCCCTTATCAGAAAATGGTGTAGCCATGGAATGAATTTGCTAAATCAGGGACATTCGTCTCCAGAATGAGCGAGGTCACTCTCCGAGACTCCAGAGCTTGGGCCCCTAGCATGTCCAAACAAATAAGTTGGGAAGAAAAATTTGATCATCAAAATATGACTTTTCTTCAGCGAAGATATAATGAGGCCCAGCGGAGTAGAAGGATATGACTGGAGGTCAGAGATTAGTAGTGAACGAGTCTGGCAAGGAAGACAGCATGGTATGTAGTTTAAGGAGGCAGTACTTGACTCAGATTCCAGGCGCACTGCTCACGAGCTGTGTGACCTTAGAAAAATGGCTTAGCCCCTCCAAGTCTCAGTTTACTTATCTGTCAAATAGGACTAGTGCCTATAATTGGGAGCAGTAAATGAGGGTGTGCATGTAAAGGCTCTCAGCATGATGCCTGGAACGTTATAACTGTTCTATAGACTGCCTGCCACAAGGCAAACCATGACTCGAGGTTGGACATGTTGATGATTATCAACAGCAGCAACCCTCTCCCCCTTTCCCAAAAGGATCGTCTCCAGTGGACAAGAAGAAACTTTGTTCCATTTGCTTCCTTTTAGGAGCTGAGAGGGTGGCAGGGGGTGATGGTGCTTGTGCTCCTGGAACTCCAGGCCATCTGCTGATTGTACAGAGTACAGGGCCTAAGGCCCTACTGAGTCAGCCCCGAGTGCATCCCCTTTACATGAAACGTGTGATCATTTGAAGCCTGAGGCTCATCAACAGGCTTTCAAGTAACTGAAACTGAAAAACAAGAGCCTGATACTGCCCAGGAAGGAGATAAAGCTGGGCCCAAAGACACAGACACTGAGGGAATCGAGATGGAGCTGTAGTGAGTAGAGAACAGGGTCGCTGCACAGAGGAAGCAGGGGGCCGGGGGGGGGGTGAGGGGGAGAGAACGAGAGAGAGAGAGAGAGAGAGAGAGAGAGAGAGAGAGAGAGAGAGAGAGAGAGAGAGGAGAGCCTGGTTTGGTTTCTGTCAAGTGCTGTTCTTGTTCAGATTGTTTTTCAGCTCAAATTCAGTCTGTCCATACATCATTTCAACAAACCCTCTTGTCCTGGAGGCAATTTGACCATGGTCTCTTTCCAACAGGTTTATGTAAACCCTGTGTAGGCTTCTGTAAGCAGAGAGCAGAGGTCAAGATGCAGGTAAGATAAAGACCAGGAATGATAATAGACAGCAACAATATGGAGTATCTTTAGTTATTCTGCAAGAGACCTTGTAATCCATTTATTTCATAGATAACACTGCAGACCTTGTGAATTGTAATAGAATGATTGCTTTCTGGACATAAATGAATAAAAAGATGTAATACTCAAAGTATTTCAGTCTAGCAGAATTGAAAGGACCTAAACTTCCATTCAATTGAGAAGTCTTTTGTCTTTTTTAGACAATTGTCTCATTCATTGGTCCTCCAAGGACATCAAATAACACACACCTAAATATTTCTATTGGAATCTGTATAGATTTCTCTGTACCTAGCATTTTCCCTATTATATGACTTTGCCCAATTTTACCTGTTGTTGTTATGAGCTAGCATTGGTTTGGCCCTATGGTAAATGGGGCCATGGTAAATGTTGACCCTAACTCATACCCAATGAAATGACCACTGCCTGGTCTGGTGACTTCCCAAGGTTTATTGTAAATTGGGCCATTGCAATAGGATTTGGCCAGCTGAGTTTTGAAAGTATATCATCAATTTTTCCTTTCTAGTCTGTCTTAACCTGGAAGCTTTGCTGAAATCTGCTTAGCATTATCATTGCATACAAGTGTCCACTGACAGATGACTGTCCATGAGGTTCATTGTCTGAAAAAGAAGCCTTGGCTTCCCATATGCAAAGTCGAGAATTCTACCACTAAGTCACTAATCCTTCCATGCTTCCACTGCCACCTTAATGAGTCTACATAATCTTTCCCCTGAACACCTGCTGTATATTCCTAGTTTGTCTCACTACACTATATACACAGTAGGCACTCATTAAATGCTGAGCTGCTGTACCTTAACTAGCCAGAACTCCCCAAAGACTTTTCCTCCTTTAAGGAAACAAAACGTTTATTTTAAAATCATTTTATTATGGACAAATTTCAAACACAAAGTAGAGAATATAGTAGGATGAACCCCCATACACTCATCGTGCAGATTCAACAAGGATCAATGCAAGTTGGATATTTTCATTAACTTCTCTTCTTTCATGCTAAATTTTAAGGGACATTTGAGATCTCGTGTTATTTTATTCATAAATATTGCGAAATCTCTCTAAAAGCAGACCTTTCCCTTCCCCTAAGAGGGCCCCTTTTAAGCCTAATCAAATTACTACCATCACAACAGAAAATAAATTAATAACAGATACTTAATATTATCAAAGGTCCAGTCAGGTTTCAAATTTCTCTAACTATATTACTAGCTTTCACTGCACTTTCCTTTTAAAATCATTTCAAATTAGCCCAGCATCTGATGTATTTTGATATCTCTTAATTTATAACAGTAGCTCCTTCTTACTCTTTATTCTTTTTCTTATACATTATTTCTTGAAGAAGGAGGGTTATGGTCCTAAAGTTTCCACAGTTTATTGTTATTTAAAATCTTCTATCCACTGTTCTTATTGTTTGGTGCTGTTGAGTTGGTTTTATCTCAAAATGATCTTATATATGACAGTATCAAATATCGCCATGTTTTGTGTCATCCTTGCCATGGCTGCTCTCCATGAGTTCATTGTTGTAGTCACGACATCAATACGTCTTGCTGAAGGTCTTCTTCTGTTTCATGGACTCTACCAAACACCATGTCCTTCTCCACAGACGGGTCTCTCCCAATAACATGTCAAACTCAGTGAGATGAAGTCTCACCACCCTCACTTCTAAGGAGCCTTTCCAGATGTACCTCTTCCAGCGCATTTTTTTTCTTTCTTTTGGCAGGCTGTGATGGATTCAGTATTCATTGCCAACACCAAAATCCATATGCATGCTTTTCTAGTCTTCCCTATTCCTTCCCTCCTATTCACTGTCCACATTTCAAAAACGTTGAGAATACCATGGTTTGGGCCAGATGCACCCAAGGCCTCAAAGTGACCTACTTGCTCTGCAACATTTGAGCGATGTCTTGTGCAGCAGATTTGCCCATATAAGCAATACATTGTTGGATCTCTTTAGTGCTCTTTCCATAGGGGCTGATTGTGGATCCAAGGAAAAGGTAATGCTTGACAACTTCAATATTTTCTCCATTTATTATGATATTGTCTCTTGGCCCAGATATAGCTTTTTATTATTTTTTAACATCGAATTGTAATAAATAATGAAGGATGTAGTCTTCACAGCAAGTCCACTTTCAATAAGTAAGGTTCTGCCATTTGTATAGTGTAGGTTGTTATTGAGTTTTCCTGCAATCCTAATGCTATTTTCTTCTCCATATATTTAAACTTTTTGGATTATTTGCTCATCACATCGACTGAATAAATATAGTAAAAGGATACAACCCTAACACACATATTTTCTGATTTTAAACCACTGAAAGAACATTTCCTTGCTCTTTGAATAGGGTAGGGGAATGTGGCATGGTTTAAAATCAAAAGAGGTGTGTTAGGGTTAAATCCTTTCACAATACTTATTCAGTCTATCCACTGAACAAATAATCCCAGAAGTTGAACTATAGGGAAAGAATAAGACATCAGGATAGAAGAAGACTTATTACCATCCTATGATTTGCAAAACACAACTTTGCAGTCAAGAAATCAAGTGATGTATTTCATTGGACTAATATGCTGCAGAAGACTTTTTAAAAAAAGTATTAAAGAGCAAAGATGCTACTTTGGGGACTAAGTGCACCTGATTCATGTTAGACTGTGTTCTCTAGAGAAGAAAAACCATTAACTTGTATATGTGCATGTAAATATAGATAGAAAGCAAGCAAACAAGAAATGAACATCAACAAAGTAGCTCACATCACTGTGGAAACAAGTAAGTCGAGGTGAGTCAAATGTTAAGCTGGAGACTTTCTGATTTGTTAGCTGTAAGAACTGACAATCAGGAATCAGGAAGATTATGGCTGGTGGATGCAGAGGACAATGAATCCAATGTCGTCATGTCAGTCAGATGGTAGACTCTGATAACTCCCACCGTAGGTAGGCAATATGGTAGGCCATTGGTTCAAGTCCAAAGAACTGGAGGTTGGTGAGTCAGACATGGTATCCAGACCAGCATGAAGTGAACTAGTTTCCCCACAGCATCAGCTTCTAGATCAAACAGGCCCAAGGAAAAATCATCAGGATTGTGACCCGAGTAGGGAATTGTATACTTGACTTTAATCTTTCCACAACTGTTGGCTGCTCATAGCTGATCCCATCATGGAGTTGATTATGTCATGTTAGGTTATACCATGGAGGAGGCCTCTAGTACCAAACTACTGAGAATCCTGGCCCAGCCAATTTGACACAAAACCTAACTATCACAAAATCTGAAATATGGACATTTCAATTGTCTATATACATGTGACTGTAGCCCTGGTGGTGTAGTGGTGGCAGGTTGAGCTGCTAACTGCAAGATCAGCAGTTTGAAAGAGAAAGACTAGACTTTGTACTCCTATAAGGAGTTGGAGTTTCAGAAACCCAGAGAGACAGTTCTACCCTGTTCTATAGCATCAGTATAAGTTGCTGATAATGAGTTTGGTTTTGGTACTTTGTTATGTGCATATTAAAACTGGGTACTGAATAAGGAAGGCCACAGGCAAACTGATGCATTTGAATTATGGTGTTGACAAAGAATGTTGAAAGTATTACGGAAAAACAAACAAATCTGTCTTGGAGAAAGTACAGTCAGCATGCTTCTTGGAAACTTGAGCAGCTGATAGCTTGAAGAGCTAGAATACAGATAGAAACATGTAGAATGTTGAGACTGCCTCTCCTTTACTTTGGACATGCTACTAGGCGAGATCAGCCCCTGGAAAGGCTCTCATGCTTGGTCAAGTTGAGAGGATCAGTGAGAAAGATAAAGACCTTAGAGGAGATGATTTGATACATTGTTTCAACAATGGGCTCAAAGATAACAACAATTGGGAAGGTTAGTGTTTTTTCATTTGTTTTGTATAGATTGATATGAGGTGGGACTGAGTTGATGGCACGTAACAACAACAACAACAACAACAATTACAGACAGCAGTAGCACCAAGAACTTCTTATGAACTATTTGGTTACCATATAGGAAAAGCAAGGTACATGCTTGGTCCAAATCATGAATTGGTCCCACATATAGCAGATGCCTTCGTAGTACTGATGGGGAAGCTTTGAATTCCTAACCACAAGGTTGGAGGTTCAAACCCACAAGTTTCTCTAAGAGAGGAAGGGAGAAAGATGAGGCTATTCTGCTCCCACGAGCCTTTCAAGTGCTATGTAGAGCCAGTATGAATTGGAATCACTCAGTGACAGTGGATGTGACTGGTTGGTCTTCCACATAGAGCATTGATTATATGTAACCGATGAGCTTCTTTGTCAAGTATTTCTGTAAGCTCATGACTTTAAATATGTTTGATGGGTTTAAAACAACTGCAGTTATTATTTTTAGTAATGATCATATTGTTCCAGCTTTGACTACAGGGAGGCTTTTTAAGTTGGCTTCTGAGTTCCTTTGACACAACTATAAGGTTCCTTGATGTCTTTCTTGCTGTCTAATATAACATACATTCTATCTAATACATACCTTATCTGCCTTAGATTTGAAATCAGCTTTTTGTTCAGGAGACCTTGTTCCTTTCAGCAGAGATTGTATTTATTTAAAGATATATTTAGTCTTGGCACTGTGGATTCTCATTGGAATAGTGCTGGTTTTGAGTCCTGGTTTCTTCAGTGTAAATATATATATATATATATATATATATATATATATATATATATATATATATTTAAAAGATAGACCATATCTGTATCTGTACTGATGTTTTAAACTCAGATTAAAGACAATGGGATTTTATTTCAACATTCTTGCAGTTTTATCTGTGAATTAATTGCAACTATTCACACCACCCACCCAGGTTGTCATTTCCTTTTTTCTTCCCTTCTTTCTCTCTATTTCACTTATGGTGTTTTTTCCTTTCCTTTTTATTCTTTCTTTTGTTACAGAAAAGTGTTTGGGTTTATTTTAGTATTAAGTCACTAAATTCACTTGTCTTTTCATTATTGCACTTGAATTTGAAGTCATAGCTAGGAAAGAACTCCTCACTCATGTGCAGTAAGGAATTCATGCATATTTTAGTCCAGTGCTTGTATTTAATTTTTTTAATTTAAAATTTAAATACATCTAAAACTTATCTTACCACATCCAAAGAGGAAAAGATCCACTCTTGTACTTTCCCATATGATTTTTCACTGATCCCAATATCACTCTTGAACAAGTCCATCTCTTCCCTCTTGACTTAAGATGCCTCCTTTACCATATCAGACACTTGCATGCAGGGTTGGGCCTAATTATATCCTGGTGATCTTTCCATCTCTTTGTGTGTCAATGCCACGACTTTCATCAGAACAGCTTTAGAACAGGCTCCTGCTTTGCAGAGGTGTCTAGACTATTTGAGCTAGAGTATTTATTTTCTCCAATCAAGATTCAGGGCTTGCTTTAGAGGGCAACACTTGCAGATTTGGTGAGTAGAACTATGGGGTTAATAGAACTAATGGGGTCTTCCTTCCCCTTAAAAGAGGCAACAAAGGAGAATCCACAGGACATGGCTAGTTGGTAAATAAAATGTTATTGAAACACAGCTCTGCTCCCTCACCTGGGCACTGTGTGTGGCTGTTTCCTCTCTACGGTGGGAGCGTTAAGTAGTTGTAGTAAAGACCAGGTAACCCGCAAAGCATGAAATATTAAAGCACTCTCTGCCCCTCTACAGAAAAATGCTGGCTGTTCTCTGCCTTACGCTAGCACACTGACATCCAACAGATTTTCTGGAGATGAGGTTAAACTACAAGGGGACCAGCTACCTAATTTGCAGAGCCTATAAAATGAAAAAACGGGTCCTCTTGTCAGAAAACCACAGCAACATATATATGAAAAAACGGATGCTAAAGGTACTCGAACCAGGCCATTTCCTCCCCGTGGATTCACTACCCCGTTGTTTTTATTTGCTAGTTAATGTCATGCTAAGTCAAGAAAAATGAAAAGTTTTATTCGAGCATGGATTTTGCCATTCATTCATCTTTGCATTGTGGAATGCCTGCTTCAAATGCAAACATAAGAGCATTTCACGTGTAGCCAGGATGATGGAAACTGCATAGGGTGTATCCTATGATTAGAAGCATGGGGTGGTGCCAATGTAAGTGAGCTCAGCTGCTAAGCAAAAGGCTGCAGGTTTGAATCCACCCCAAGGCACACTGGAGGCAACCAGTCACGGAGCCTGTGGTGGAGCTCAGTTCTCCTGTGACTCACAGGCGGGTTCATGATTCGGAGTCTACTCAATGGCAATTCTGGGGACCTGCTTTGGTATTTTGTGACATGTCCCTGGAGGGGGTCTTAAATTGGTCAAAAGAGCGACAAGCGACTCTGGGAAGATGGCCGCCAGATAGGAAGCCCAAGCCCGGAGCTCCTGGAGATCGGTGAGTGGGGGTGACACAGGGAAGGGTAGGGCTCTCAAATTGGGTTTGTGACTCCAGGAAAGCTCAGAGCCCTCCTCTGAACCTGGAGCAGGCACAGACGCCACCTGCACAGATGCTGCGGGTTCTTTGTGCCGGCGGGATCCAGGGAGCAGCTCTGCGACCCTGAGATCTGGAACCTGCAGTTAACCAGCGCCAGCGCGCAATCGCTGACCAGTCCTCCCCACCCCAAGGTGCCCAGGGGACACTCCACGCAGACCCACACCTCTCGCTCCCCACCCCCAGGGATTCCTGTGTCCCCAGCACAATGGAGGGCCAGCCCCTTCCCCACCCCAGAGGCCCGCGCCCAGGCGCACCTTAAGGACGCCACCACTGCCCAGGATAAGATCAAGCCATCCCCTAAACCCAAGCCTGCCCACCTGGGCCACACTTTCTAACAGGAGCAGAAGGAACACCCGCACTCCCCACAGTCGCTGGCGCTCCTCACAGACGCTGCCTGTTCTGGGCGCCTGCCCCAAACCCTGCGACAGAGAGGCCCGATTTACATTGTCTACTGGGTAAACAGCCAGCCCGTCCTCCCCACCCCACAGTACTAGAGGATTTTTTTCCCACCTATCTGTGGCAAGTGTCCCTAGCCAGGAACAGACCACCCAACTCCCACCCCATCCCCTAAACCCATTCCCCTGCTCAGCCAGCACACTCCATCAGATCTGCAAGGCCTAGCTGCAAACAGTTCCCGAGGGAAGCTATAATATAAGACCAGCCTCCTAAAGAGAGACCCCAGGGCCACAAAACACCAAGGAAAATGCCACCTAATACGAATAAATCAAACAAAAAACAGCTAGCAGCTTCCACAGTATCAAGAAAAGAGAAACTGGATCCGATGCAAGAAGATCAGCTGGACCTAACAGCAATCATAGAAAATGCGGAGATCGAT